>JAPKLW010002460.1:17162-85601 GCA_026898455.1 Plectranthus barbatus
CTGATTTATGTGGCTGGTTGGTTTTTGGATATATTGGTCATATGATCACTTGATGTATGCTGCCTGCCTTGGTTGGTATCTGATTTTTGGATAAATTGGTACTGTGAGAGCATGGTGTATGCTGCCTGCCTTGGTTCTGTATTTGGCTGATTGCTTGTTTCTGATCCACTGTGGGTACTTGGTGTTTGATAAGTGCTGCACCTGATGCTCTTTGTTGTTTTGCAGCTTTCCAGAGCCTTGAAATGCTCTTCCTGCACAAGGAGAATTTGGCTGCAGCTTCGTTTATCTTGCCACGAGCCAGCTTCCCCCCGTTGCTGCCTTCAAGAAGAAACTGCACTATTTCTTCTTTTAAGCTCTCAGTAACATCTTTTTTGTGCCCCATTTTGATGTGTTTTTAGACTTTTGGTTGATGATATGTAAAAATTCTTATGCAGATTATTTATAGGCAGGTTTTTAAATTTGAAACACATTTGAATGTGCCACCAAATTAAAATTTGGTGGCAAATGAATTGTGTATTTACAGATTTTGAATTTTTAGACTTGCCTCCCTATCACATCATCCTTCTCTCCTCTTATTTTCTAATTTTAAATTCTTAATTAGCTTTACTAATTGTGGGATTAAAATCCCTTATTACACTTGCCTTGGTTATTGTGCCGAATTGAAATGGGACTTATTACTCGGGACGGAGGGAGTATGAAGTAAAACCCATCATATGAAAAAAATATATGTAACACCCCGTGTTAATTTTAATCTTGTAATAGTTGTTCGGGCTTATTTGAAAGAGGAATTTCCTATTTATTTAGAAGCAATTGAGAAATTTTGAGTGGAATTGGAGAATGTAATTATGTGATTGAGCTTAATTACTCTATAATCTTGGAGAAAAATAACAAGATTTATTGGATGTATTATTGTGGAAATACATCATGAATTAGAAGGATTTTGGAGAAATAAGGTGGAATGATTTTGAGGTGATTATACATGAATAAATGTATAAGTATATATGTATAATTACATATATTATATGTGGAGAAATTGTAATTATACAAGGGTATAAATAGTGGAAATCTTATGTTATAACATTTCTACACCTTATATAATTCTAGAGAGAGAAAACTCCCCAAAACTTTTCTCCCAAACCCAATCCCGTCAGCCACTTTCAGACATAATTTCCTGCCGCCTCCGGCGACCGACCGGCAAGCCGCCACCACCATCTGATAGCTCTCAAGCCGAGCTTCGATTTGAATACTCGTGGGCTCCGAGAGGACGAGAAACGAGTAAGTTATTGAGGTTCGAAGTTGAGGTTAGTTCAAGTGGCAATTTTCGATTTTAATTTCGTATAACTCATTAATCCGGCCGAATTCTGGAGTTTTGACCATAGAATCGAACTCCCCATCGTGTAGGGAGCATTCGGAAGTCGAGAAAGCTCCATTTGGACGCCGAAAATCGTCACCGCCGCCGTGGACGGAGGAGCTCCGGCGAGGTATTTTGCGTCCTCATTTTCCGTCTTATTTTCATGTTTCAAGGGTAGAATCGTGTTCCTTGTAGTCTAGGGAGTCGGAATATGTATTTGCATGTGTCATCGGCCGGCAAAATCGCGAGAAATGACGAGTTGCAGGTGCAGCTCCGGCGAACTCGCGAGGAAGACGACCTGTGTCGACCGACACAGAAGTGTGTCGACCGAAACAGGGTTTGGCCGAAGGAAGGAAATCGACCTGGTGTGTCGATCGACACAAGTTGTGTCGATCGACATACGGTCAAGTCGACAGGTGTATTGACTGGGGTGTGTCGACCGATACAAGTGTAGTATCGACCGACACAAGGCCGTGTCGACCGACACATAGCAAGTCGACAAGGCTGTGTCGACCTAGTGCTGTGTCGACCGACACAGTTTCACGTCGGTCGATACAGAGGCTGGGAAAAAGATACCTTTTTGCATTTCTTGTCTAATCCTAATTCCTTTCGAGTCCTGTTTGTATACGATTAAGATGTATTGTCCTAGATATATCGTATTGACTCGAGAACCCTATTTGATTGTAGGAGATTGAAAGCAAGGATTGTTCGAGCTCATTCTAGCTAAAGACATCTAGCCAAAAGCCGAGAACGAGGTGGGGAACTATTTCAGTAAAAACTTAAAATGCGTGTTTTACTTTTCAAAACGTGTTATAAAATGCTTGTTTTAACTGAGACTGCTATGCATGTTTTGTGCTATTATATCTGCCCTCTGCTAATTATTATTAACAGAGAGATAATACTAATAAGACAAGAACCATGTACCCTCCGTACATGCGCTACTCTTATTAGCAATAAAAAGGGGTGAAATGGTAGTGACCTTAAACCCTAGAAGGATGTTAACGGGTGAAATGGTAGAGACCTTAAACCCGAGAGAAAGATTATGATGGGTGAAACGGTAGTGACCTTAAACCCAGTGGAGAAGTGAATGAAGAAATATAATACGATCGGATCTCGAAGAACAAACCGAGATTAGTGCACTTAGATGATTGTAGGTTGAGTGTTAAATCATTCCTTATGAATCATCGTAACTAGGAAGTCGGCCAACTTCCAGTTACAAAACAAAACAGATATAATAACATACCCTAAAGCACAACAAAATAAAATGTTTTAGATAGCATGGTTCTTTTCAACAAAACCCCATGTCTATCTGTGTGAGTTGCATAGCATGTTTCTTACCTAAAGTATGTTTTCGGCATGTTTCTCACTGGGTACGAAAGTACTCAGCCCTCGCGTTATTTCTAAAACGTGCAGGTTAAGCAGCATGGATGGGAGTAGCAGGGTGTAAGCAGGCGGAATAAAGTGGTTATATTTGAAAAAATAATAGATCCTGTGACATGTATCTCCATATACATGTCACCATCACGCTACACACACGCTGCTACACTCTCTGAATATTTCCCTTCCCTTTTGAAGTATCTAAACTTTGGAATATGTTTTAACTGACTTGACTCGAAGTACTATTTAAGAATGCTTTTATCTTTTCTTATATTCAAGTCTTCCGCTTATTATTCTTGAATTTTGATTGTCAAAACCTGAAACATCAATGTAACGTGGCCCCAAATTGGGAAGGTCAGTTGGGGCGTTACAATATATATATATATATAAATATAGGTCTAGGAGCACAAGTGGTTCAGCGCTTGATCTATGATTAATTAATCATATTTTTTACTGACATTGAAACACCTACTCTCCATTTAAATAGTATATTTCAGTTTTAGATAATAAAATAAAATAATGTACAAACATTATTTAAAGAAAAGTTGACATTTAGGCATATAAATAAATATAAATAATATATATATATATAAATATATATATATATATATATATATATTATTTAGGGGTGCATTCTAGGCTGAATTCATCTATAATGAACGATCATATACACTACAATGATCAATTATATATACAACAATGAAAAGTTCATAGTTCATTCAAGATATTTAGTTCGGATTTGAACGCAACTATATATAGGGATGTGATCCACTGAGAACTGCTCTTACCATAAGAAATAAGAACCATTTTTGGTCGTAGATCTCGCTCAATCAACTATCCAGATTTAATAAAAAAAATGCGGGCATTTTTTCCCAAAAACCTGCATTATAGGGCAATTTAGTCTTTTCGCCTATAATTAAAATTCGCCCTTGAATAACCTTCTTAATACACATACAACTTACATGCATTATAGAGTTCACAAACTATCATTATATAGAGAAGATACTATCATTATATATTATCCCTCTAATTTCACATGAATACACAAATATTATTAACATGTGTAATAATTCAAAGCAGTGGGTTTCATCAAACAAAGCAGACCTGCATTATATAGTTTATGGACTATCATTATATACTACAAATATTATCATTATATATCATTATATGTTGAATTTAAAAAATATGTTAATATAATTCAAAGCAGTGGGTTTCATCAAACAAAGCAGACCTGCATTATATAGTTTATGAACTATCATTATATACTACAAATATTATCATTATATATCACTATATGTTGAACTTAAAAAATATGTTAATATAATTCAAAACTGTGGGTTTCATCAAACAAAGTAGACCTGCATTATATAGTTTATGGACTATCATTATATACTACAAATATTATCATTATATATCATTATATGTTGAACTTAAAAAATATGTTAATATTATTTCAATGTGTTTTTCCTTCTTTAATTAATTAAAAATAAATGTGCAAAAGCAACGTAAATTGTGGTGTGCGAATAAAATTATAATTAAATCTGAATTAAAACAAGTTACAATCACTCATTGAACCTCTTCTAGGAACATCACAAGTTGCAAGAATGGGGGTTGACAAATAACAATACAATAATAGCAATACAATCCGTTGTGGAACAAACAAGGGACATAACCTCCTCAATTATCATCAATCATCAATCTCAACATAGTTAGCTCTCAATCTTATACATAGTTGATGTAAAGAACTAGTTGAGGTCAATGAAGGCTTTGGCCAAGGGATGCTTAGTCTGTGAGAGATGGGGAGCCTCCAAGATCTCAACAATCTCACATTGCCAACAAGGCACACCACATCACCTATCTTCTACATCTGCTTGGTGCTGTGTACAGAAAAAAACATGAATTAAATTTGAAACTTATAATATATAATGTAAGATTCATAACTATATAATGCATGTATTTACACTATATAATGAATTCTCATAACGGAACAGAACCTCCATAAACTAATTATAATTGACTCACATATAATGCAACTATTACAAAACAATAATGCAAGCCATAACATTATATAATGCAGATATAAAAAAAATTTGAAAGTACGTAAACTAATAATCACTCTTTCAAATATAACATAAGTACTACAAATATATAATGCAATTCATAACAATACATAATGCATGTATTTACACTATATAATGAATTCTCATAACGGAACAAAACCTTCATAAACTAATTATAACTGACTCACATATAATGCAACTATTACAAAACAATAATGCAAGCCATAACATTATATAATGCAGATATAAAACAAATTTAAAAGTACATAAACTAATAATCACTCTTTCAGATATAACATAAGTACTACAAATATATAATGCAATTCATAACGATATATAATGCACATCTTCAAATTAGACAATTAAGAGTGAAAACACCAAACCATAAACAGCAATCTACGAAACCTAATTCAAAATCTGGAAATAAATCATCAATAACCCATACAATGAATCTTCGATTCTATTACCGTAATCTGATAACTAATGATCGAACATCATATCAGAAAACAATTGATTCTATTACGTAACAGATGAAATTTATCAATTCTTACCTTTCAAAGGATCCATAACTCGCCGACGATGACGACGAACACAAACGACGACGAACACAAACAATAATGAACGCAGACGATGGCGAACAAATTTCACAGAGAGAATGAATGAAGAAAATATATAATCACAGAAGGAATGAAGATCGCAAATCGCAAATCGCAAAGGAAAGAAAGATCGCAAGATTTAAATTAAGATTCTAAAAAGATTTGAATTCATTAAGTACAAAATTACCCCTCATTTTACAATAATGAAAGTCAATACATATAATAATGAAACACGGAGGAGATTTAATCTCAACTGTTGATTTCATATTTTGAATGGACGAGATTTGTTCTTATTTTCACATGGTAACTATGGTTCTCATATGATCACTCCCCTATAAATATATTTTAATATTATAAAAGAAAAGTAATTATATATTTGTGCATCGACGCGAGTATATATCTAGTACTCCCTCCGTCCCACCTCAATTGTCCCACTTTCCTTTTTCGTCCGTCCCACCTCAATTGTCTCATTACTTAAAAAGATAACTTTTTCACACTTAACAATAAAATATTAATTCCATTCAACTTACTTTACACTCACACTCCT
Organism: Plectranthus barbatus; assembly: GCA_026898455.1. Classification (NCBI taxonomy): domain Eukaryota; kingdom Viridiplantae; phylum Streptophyta; class Magnoliopsida; order Lamiales; family Lamiaceae; genus Plectranthus; species Plectranthus barbatus. The sequence continues at coordinate 23,094 of JAPKLW010002460.1, forward strand.
TGATTATTGTGTCCGGTCAATCCGGGACAATTCAGCCGGTACGGAGGGAGTATATATATATATTGTGGTACGTAATTAACTAAGGCAATGATATCGCAATCATCCAAATATATATATTGTGGTACGTAATTAACAAAGGCAATGATATCGCAATCATCCAAACTGGGCCGCCCCCATTCCATCTCATTCTATCCCCTCGTATTCGGTGTTTGACTTCACTCCTCTCTCCAGTGCTCGCGCCTACAGTTCACCCCTTTTCTATTCTAAAGTTGCTATTTCCATTTTATTTTTCTTGTTTCTCTCCATTCCACCACACATCTTTGCCTTTTCCCTACTTCTTATTTTACATTTTTACCACGTTCATCTCTTCCCCATCACCAGATTCTCCACGTCGGGGGTTTTCGACATGGAGGATATTGGAGTTGATATTAGGTCTGCTTTCCGTTTTTAACTGTAAATTAGTTTTGATTTTTCATTTTATTCATGTTTTTATATGGTTTTGAAATGAATCGTGGAATCAATCATTGATTTGTGATGTTCTGGGTGATTTCATGGATTCCCTGCTGAGCTAGGCTTTTTTAGTTGGCAAATTTCTGTTTGATGAGCCAATGACTGTTATAATCTTGTTAGCGTCGTGCAATATGTTGGTGATATGTGGTTTTAGTGATCGTGATCGTGATATTTTCTCATTTTCTTGTCTTTTTGGATTGAGTTCTAATTGGTCGATGGATTGTGCAACAGTTCGGATATTGAAATTGATGAGATAAGAGTCCACGATAATATAGAGGAGAAAGATGTTAGTGACGAGGAGATTGAGGCAGAGGAATTGGAGAAGCGGATGTGGAAGGACCGTGTGAGGCTGAAGAGGATCAAGGAAAGGCAGAAGCATGCTGCAGAGAAGGACAAGGCGAAATCCACCACAGATCAGGCGCGTCGGAAGAAGATGGCGCGAGCACAAGATGGCATCTTGAAGTACATGTTAAAGCTCATGGAAGTGTGCAAGGCTCGTGGGTTTGTGTATGGCATTATCCCCGAGAAGGGCAAGCCGGTGAGCGGCTCATCGGATAATATAAGAGAATGGTGGAAGGAGAAAGTTAAGTTTGATAAAAATGGGCCTGCAGCTATTGCAAAGTATGAGGCAGATTGCCTTTCTAGGGGGGATGGACTCAGTAATGACAATGGCAATTCACAGTGTGTTCTTCAAGACTTGCAAGATGCAACATTGGGTTCACTTTTGTCATCCTTGATGCAGCATTGTGATCCACCTCAGCGGAAGTATCCATTGGACAAGGGCATCCCGCCACCGTGGTGGCCAGCAGGGAATGAGGAATGGTGGATGAGATTGGGATTGCCCAAGGGTCTGATTCCTCCATATAAAAAGCCACATGATCTGAAGAAGATGTGGAAAGTTGGGGTGCTAACTGCGGTTATAAAGCATATGTCACCTAATATTGCGAAGATTAGAAGACTAGTGAGGCAGTCAAAGTGTTTGCAGGATAAAATGACTGCTAAAGAAAGCTCAATATGGTTAGGAGTTGTGAGCAGGGAGGAAGCTCTTCTTATTCGGCAACCAAGCAGTGATAACGGTTCGTCTAGTATTAGCGAGGCACCTTCGAGACGTCCTAAGAGGAAACCTTGTGTGGAGAGTGATAGTGATTATGGTGTTGATAATGGTCTGGGATCTGTTTCATCCAGAGATGATAGGAATCCATCTGTGGATGCACTAGTAACTGTTGAGAATCGGTTTCCAAGGAAAAGAAAACTCCCGAAATCAAATCCTTCTCTTAATGAACATGCACATGTGAACAATGATACCACAGAGTTGAACGGATACCTGACAGTGGAGAGGCAGCCAGAATTGGCTGGATTAACGATTGCTGAAACAGTAGAACCTAGTTTCAACAACGCGGCCCCAGTCAGTGTTCAACAGATGGCTCCTCAAATCCTTGAGTTGGGGAGCAAAACACAAAGCTCTGTGTTGAGTTATGATGAGCAATACTATAATCCAACAACAAGGCAGGCAGCATTGATTGGTGGTGGAGGTTTGGCACAAGAAGAGAGGCAGGTGGATGGAGATTATCCTTGCATGATTCCTCCTCCTGGTTTAGGGTACAGCCCCTTGAGTCTTCAGTTTGATGGGACGAGCTCATTAGATTTGGAGTTTGGAATAGAGGATGATGATGATACGGTTGATGACAATAACTTGGCTGAACTGATGAAGTACTTCGCCTCATAAGCTGTGTTATAATACTTGTGATTTAGTTTAGTATGTTTGTTTGTGTCAATTTTCTTTAGGATCACCAAAAACAATGCCTCCATTTCTTTTTCCTCTATTTATTACTCCCTCTTAATTAGTCCGAGCACAATATAAAGAAAATTAATATTTAATTAGTAAGTATTTATTAATTTTCTATTTTAAGTAAGTGGTGAGATGGAGAAAACATCATTTAAAAAGCACATTCACAGCGGATCGGATCTACGTGTATAAAAAGGGGCTCAAGCCTCACTTAGTTCAATTTAATAATAAGTCAGTCCTATATATGGATGAGTAAAAAAAAAAAAAAATGAGTTGAAAATAAAGAAAAACCGATACCAAGGGTTGACAATGAGTAGTGAAAATAATTTTTTTTAATGTAAATATAACGTAGCATGCCCACAAAAAATTTCTAAATTCACGGCAGCCGTAGCATATTGAGTAACACCATCACTTCCTTTTTTTAATCACTAACTGTTCATAAATCAAACATCAAAATGAGCTAGATGGAATAATGAAGATGATTTGATGAGTAAAATATGATTTTGTACTGCCATTTTATTTCTGGGGTAGTTTTAAAACTAGCTGCAAATTTTTTAATATAGCCTCTTAATTGAAAAAAAAAATTAAAATTGTTATCTTAGTTTCTTGAAATAGAGAATAAGTGTCTTTTTCCACCACATACACACCATTTCCAATATTAAAATAAGTTATAGAAAAAAGAAGGGTGTGGTGAGAATGCTTCATAGCCCCTTTCTTGAAGTTTATCACAACAAAGGATCCAAATTCGAGAAATATTTTCTTCTTTAACAAAATTCTGGCATACTCTTCATCTTTGGAACAAGATGAAGTGAGTCTTGGCAGTAAACATGAATTATTTTTTAAATAATTAAAATTGTATATTTACATATACTCCAAATTATACATGTTTTTTAAGTTTAATAAAAGTTTTGATCTTTTCAATTTAATAGTAAAAAATATTGTTAATTATACAAATATAGGATTATAGGTTCTTTGGTGATGGAAAGTTAACTGGATTTGTTCAAATTTTACGTTATTAAATAAAATTACACATATAATTTTAAATGATGTTATTTAGAGAAAAAAATGAAAATCGTGTCAAGATTTTTCAAAATTTTGTGATAAAGAAAAAAATTTAAGAAACTTGAGAATCCTAAAATTCCAAACATCATTATTTACATAAGATATTTATATAGTAATATAAAATTTCGGTTGAAAAAATTGTGATCCACCATTTACACAGTTTAAAATAATTTGACTATTTAATAAAAAAAAATTATACTATCTCCGTCCCGCGCTATTAGTCCCATATGGTTTTGGCTATTAGTCTCATATGGTTTCGGCACAGGAACCAATATTTTGTGAGTGTAGTGGAATTAATATTTTATTGATGAGTGTGAAAAAGTTTGCCATTTTAGAAAATGAGACTAATAGAATGTGACAGATCAAAAAGGCAAATGGGACTAATAGAGTGGGACGGAGGTAGTATTTTGTTTTAAATTGGATTTTGAATATATTTGAATATTTGGCAAAAAATAAAATAAAATAAAATTGGAGATTAAATATTTTGATATTTAATAAAAGGTTTAAAGACTTAAAGTTATGTAGTATAGGGCTAAAATACAAACATAAAAAAAAATGTTTAAATTTTCTAAATAAAAGTATTTGGTCATTGCTATATCAATATGTTTGAAATTCTCACTCAACTCAAAACTGAAACCCCTCCCCTCCCCTCGGCATTCTATTCTCCTCCTACACTACACAAACCCTAGCCCCCCATGAAGCTCGTCAGGTTCTCTTCCTCCACTCTCCATTCTCTCATCATTCGCATTCCTCCCCTTTTTCATCCCTTTTTTCCTTTCATTTACGCAGGTTTTTGATGAAATTGAACAATGAGACCGTCTCCGTTGAGCTCAAGAATGGCACCGTTGTTCACGGAACAATCACAGGTTCCTTTCTTTTCGTCCCTCTACTGCATATATTGTGAGATTCTGGCGAGATAAGTGAGTTTTTCAATTGGCAGTAGTGTATTCTGCGTCGGATGCTCGTACCAAGTTTGGCATGACTGTAAACTCTACTTGGATTGGAGTGCTGTAGTGCTCGTCGGTTGGTCTTTTAGTTGGGTACTGGGCAATTATTATATTTTTGTGAAAATGTGATTAAGAATGCTGTTGTGCTCGCCTGTTTTTCAGATTGAGGGTTTTGTGCTTCAGGGGTTAGATAGCGATAGTTTCATCTTATCAAACTCGATGAGGTGCTTTATGGGGGGTTTGTGTTTTGTTCTTCCATGATTAAGATTTCTCTCTGTCCTAACAATGCCTTCTTTCGCTAGTTGGCCTTGATTTCAATTAGGGTTTCTACGCTTCATATGTTACAGCCCTTTTGATTGCCTGTCCACAAGTTCTATTTTCTGTCACATTCACCTTTAAGCTTTCATCTGGACCACCGTGTATGTTGGGAGAAGAATCATGCTAGACATACTGTGTAATTTTATTTCTCTTCGGTAATGTGGTGGCGAAAGCTTATCTGTTGGCCCTATAATCCTATCTTCCGGAGTTTATGTTAGTGAGAAATGCACCTTAAGTAACGTTTGGGAATCAAATGCACCTATGGTACACCATTGCTGCAGGGGAGTAGTGCCTTTGACCTTTGTTGCCTCTTAGCAAGGGCCTCCTCCTATCAATATTGCCAAGTGCCAACCAGATATTTCTGATGCTTTACATTTGATCTCGATGGTCATGTTCTTTTGTGTTGATGGTAAGCAATATTATTAACAACCGTTTATTGGGAGTCAGATGGATCTTTTGTTTTGGTTAAAAAGTCACGGGTTACTGATTATGTGAGTGCATGTGCGAAAAACTGCAACAACTAGATTGAAACTATGGGGTGGGATGGTGGGTGAAGTTGGATGAGAGGGACTTTGTGTTTCCATAGGAAGCAAAGAGCAATATTGAGACTCATTGTCTCTTTGCTTATTATATCATGAAATGAGGAAAACGTCAGACTTGCACGGATAGTTGCAGTTTTCATTCTTTTATCTAAATGCAGACAACCAGGATTTATGGTTTTAATTTATGTGTGTGCCAAACATCTGAATTGAAGTTTTTTACATCAGCTATGTTTTTTTATAGGTGTTGATATTAGCATGAACACACATCTGAAGTCCGTAAAACTAACTTTGAAAGGAAAGAACCCTGTGACAATGGATCATCTAAGTGTTAGGGGGAACAATATTCGGTATTACATCCTTCCTGACAGTTTAAATCTCGAGACTTTGTTGGTGGAGGAGACACCTAGGGTCAAGCCGAAGAAGCCAACTGCTGGTATAGTAGTGATAAATTCCAGTTAGCTTTGTTTACAGTTTTCTAAATGTACTTCAACTTACATCGCATGTGTTGTAAACTGCCTTTTCAGGAAAACCTCTTGGGCGTGGTCGGGGTCGTGGGCGTGGCCGCGGTCGCGGACGAGGCCGTTAAACTATGTCCCCATCATTTGAGTTTTTGTATGATTCGGTTATGGAGAAATCTGTATTGAAGTAAAGATTGTGTGTTTACCTTCGAACCATATTGTGAGTTGAATACTAGATTAGAAGAACCTTGTGTGTTAACATTCTGGAAATTCTTGTGCTGGTTGAAAGCAGAGGCCCATGTTTATGAACTCTTTGAGGCTGCTTCTCTCTCACTCTCACTCTTATTGCTTGCTAATATAGTAATATTGATTAATCATACATGTCAATATTGTTTGTTGGGAGCATTGTTGCTTATCATAAAATATTCTCGATCGACGTGCTGTAATCTAAGCGTTATATCTTATAAAATATTCTTTGATCGACTTTTGAGTAATTTTTTTTTATAATATTTGCAAACTTAGGGCCTTTATATGTAATAATTTTCTTTAAGTAATTATTAATAATGGATATTCTAATATAAATGTGTAAATTTATGATCCGAGCGCAAATTCAACCACGGAAAGTTTATATTTTGTTGAAAATCTCAAATTAAATGCAGTGTATGGTGTTCAAGAAGTTAGATGTCTTCTTGTTAAAAATCTCGCTAAAATATCATTTCTTCGATGCTAGATTTTTTGTTCATAAATTTTAAAAAATAATAATAATTTGAGCCTTTATTAAAATTACGCAAATTTTGTGTTATATTTCAAAAAGATTCTAATAATTTATAATATATTTACATATTCACTCATCAAACATAATCATTGATACATTAAAAGGAAAAAAAGTTACATTAACCTTCAACTATTTTGATAAATTCAAATTGAATTATCCATAACTATTTTGATCATTTTGAGCCTTTGCCCTTCTATTACTTATTAGAATAAGCATTTTTTATTTACTGCATAGCCTAAAGGCAAATCGAAAAATAATTTGAATTCAAACTGAAAATTTGAGTACATTATAAAATAAGAAAATGCATTCATATTTTCTCAGAGCTGCAAATACGAGAAAGATAAAAATATCCTTGTTTAACATTTATTTTTGTTTTAAGATTTTAGTCGAATTCAAATTATATTTCTATTTGATTAGTAAATAATTTTTTTTTCTGACAACAGGATTAAATAAGCCAATTTTAATAATTTACAAGATCAAGGATTAATAGGATTCTTATTCCTTATAAAACCACAAAAAAATGGAAAGAGTGAGCGAGACTGGTAAGCTCTTGCAGAAACCAAAAAAGCTTATATGAATATGAAACTCAAATCCACAACCAATATAGAAAGAGAGAGAGTTTAGAATGAAAGGAAGTTTGTATTCTATACAATCATCGGGGTTAGTCTAAAAAATGGGTGGTGGTGGTGGACTCATGGCGCATGGTCATTAGGTGTGGTCAGCAATCTCTCGAAGTAATTCCGCGTCTCCGATATTATGCGATGGATCAGCTGCGAGTACCTGCCCACCCAACCCTCACTTTACTTAAAAACACTTACTTCACACAACTCCAAACCAACTCATTCATTCAACCAAATACATAAATACATATACTTACCAGGCCATACCACACAACTTGTCATGCTTATCCAGGATGTACAGAATGCAACCCTGTCTCAACGACGACGCATTGAACGCCTCCGATAACTCATACATCATAGACACATTCTCCACTGATATATCCTACGGAATATAGCAAAAACTTATGTGAGGCATGTTCTGTTAGACAATCCGAATATAATGCGTTTTACAAAATATGCTCACTCATTCCAAACAAATGTGCATTCTGTCCGCAGAAGACCGACTCAAACAATATATAGTCACCCTAAAAAGGAAGCACCACTAAGACACTTTCATCCATGGAGACTTACCTGTGCAATGGCATATTCACACAGACGCTTCAGACCCTCCAATAGATACTGATCGGCAGCCCTTAGAAGATCCTGTGCTATTTCTAAGTTGACGTCCACAGATCCAGTGTATGTGTATCTAAAACCAGCAACACACCGTATTTGTTAGAAATGGTGATTCATTCCTAACTTACTACATCGGGAAATAAAAACATTCCACAGAAGTATTCACCTCATCATCAGCTCAAACACATCCCATCTGATATTCGGGATCTCAATGTCTTTGGCTTCCCTCTCCTGCGAGTATTCACCACATTATTTTTAAGCAATGGACCAGTGATGTGATGGGACTATTCAATTAGTGTCTAGCACATAAAAAGAAGCAGTGGATAAATTAAAAGCTCACCCGATAACCACCATCAAACATAGCTCGAAATGCATCAGAAGAAGCAAGCAAACAAATTCTGTGTGCATAGAACCGTCTTCCTGATAATAAAACAGAAATGTTAGACCTTGATCAGAATACAAATATGATGGGTGTCTTGAGAAAAATTCTAGAAGTTCCAACAATCTCCACCTTCAACTAGAAATGTCACATCGGACAATGTAGGATTATTTACAAACTGCTCACCCAGATAAACCTGCAGCAGGATTCCACATAGTTACTAGGTGTAAATCCAAGTTAATATAGCGTTCAATGCACAACTAACTTTAAAGTAAAATATCATTACAAGTAAACAAAGAGAGAATCGAGATCAAAGACTGCAATTAATCATATAATATCTTAAATCGAAAAACAAGGCAAATCAATTTCATAGGTACAAGCACTCAATCCTCTCACGGTTGGAACGACCCAACTTCAAGGATTTAAACTGCAAGAAGAATTTTTCCATGAGGTCACAACATTAAAAATTATTAAGCCCATGAATAGAAACGAAGAGGATACATAGATATTACAACAAAAACATGAAATGGGAAGTCACCTGAGGTATTGGGGAAGGTGGAGCTGCATCGATGCGAGAAAGTGAGCTTGCTTTATTAGCCAACCTGCATAATGCCATGGAACTATCTCTTTGATGCTTTGAGTTAGTTGATTCCAGAAGTTCCAAAAGCAACACAAGTCCTGCAAATACATGAATGTGAGGCAACAAAAAAGTGTAAATAATAGTCAAGCCAACTCCCATGCTCATTCTACAAAGTTTTGATTTAGGTAAGATGTGCTACTGACTTCAAAAAGTAGCTTGTAAATTGTGTACCATTGTTATCAATGAAAATGATTCTCAGGTCATCTGCAGAACAAAGATGGGCAAGAGCCAGAGCCACGCGTCTCTGAACATTTCTTTCTCCCGCTCGCATCAAGTATAGTAAATGACTTAATACCTGTCAAAGGAAATTACAGATACACTTTGAAATGATACTTGCTTTAATATATAATATCCTATCATGTCCATAACTTCAAAATCAATGTTGATGAAATCTAGCCTATTAAATGAAGCAATACTGGAAGCAGTCATACTTCCATATTTAAAACAAATACTAAAGGTAGCTCACCCGCCCATGAATCTTCTCTTCAAGTCTTTTCAGTGTCTTGCCAACACAATCCCTAGTAGGCTGCAGAAAATGGACAAAGAGGAGATACCTCTAATTTGAATCAAGATGTAATTACATTTGTATAATCCAATTACAAATATTTTTATAATGAAATAAATAATAAGTTACGCTTAGGGTTTTACTTGGACAATAAATTCACCATCTTGAAGTTTCTGTACACCACCCACTCTGATGAGATCTGCAACATTGTCCTACAGTGAAAATAACAGGAGAAGGCATGGCAAAGAATAATAAATGGTAAGAATGACCTGATTAAAATGCTGAAGCCTTATAAACACAAGCACTAAATAACTAGTCCATTTGCTGTACCTCATTGTCAGCAAGCCCATAAAGAGCAAATGCAGCATTGTGTTGCAGTGATCCATTTTTTGATTCAAGAAGCTTCAATAACGGTGCTATTCCACCACTGTGGGCAATACCAGCTTGATTATGAGAATCCTGCAGCAGGACCGACTTATGTTGGGAATCAATAATGCAACATCTTGCAAAAAAGAAAGATGGAATAATCTTTTTTCCACAGTGTAGATGGCGTGCGATCAATGAAACCAAAAAGAGACATGGAAAATGTTACCTGAGCTAACCTCCCTAAGGCAAATGCTGACATTTCCCTCAATTGAGCATCTGGAGACTGAAGCATTTCTATGAGAGGAGGGACAGCACCTCTTTGAACAATGTGGACCTGCAGAGGCATTGCAAGTAAGTTTTTGAGTACTAAATAAATCTTGAGACTAAAAATATAGCTGTCTCAGAGAATTGATTAAGAAAGATCAATTTCTCTGCCAACCTTACAGTCTGAATCTGTTGCAGCAAATTGCCCAAGAAGTAGAGCAGCTTCCCTTTGACTCTCCGAACAGCAGGATCTGTTTGTTAAACAAAAAACAACACTTCATATGGGGGAATATTCAACTATGTATCATTGATCAAGCCAATACACATATACATGCAAGTAGGGAGATCTAATCTGGGAAAATAAAATCAAGAAGATATCAAAATATATATTCAAATATACACTCCCCTCAAGCTGGTGCATAGATACTAATCATGCCCAACGTATGACAAAGAATTAGCTCAAACACCATTAAGAGCTTAATAAATATAACTCCAAGCTGGTCTTCACTCATTACATGTCCAGTAGAAATAAATCAATAAAATCCTCCTGAACCTTCTCATGAACAAACTGACAATCAATCTCAATGTGTTTGGTTAGTTCATGGAAGACTGGGTTAGATGCAATATGCATTATAGCTTGATTATCACACCACAAGTTTGCAGCTATGGAGTCGTCCAATCCAACTCCATTAAATTCTTTTACCCACAATGCTTCGCGTGCAACTTTAGCCATAGCTCTATATTCAAACTTGGCATTATAACACAAAACTTGTTTCTTGCTTATCCATGAAATCAAATTACCTCCAACGAAAAACATAATATCCAGTAGTGGATCTATGATCTTTCTTCAACTCTGCCAATCAGCATTTGTGAAATATTCAATCTTACTATGGCCATGATCGCCATACACAATCCTCCATCCTTATGCTCCTTTCAAATAACACAAGATCTTATCAACTACCCTCAATTCCTCAAATAGCTTATGAATCATTGGAGCATTGCATGGTTTAGCACCTAATTTTCTGTCTCCAAAAGTAAGTCAAGCACATGTTTTCTTTGTGATAAGCAAATTCCTTGCTCCTTATCACTTCAAATCCTAAGAGATATTTCAACATCTCCAAATCTTTATTATTAAACTGAATATATAAGAATGTTTTTCAAGATATATTCCTTGCAAAGGATTATACCATATACATAAACCACCAATAATATAATATCATGTTCACACCGTTTATAGAAAACAGAATGATTAGAATTACTCATCTTCATACCAAATTCCTCTATAGCATGAATAAATATTAAAAACTATACGCAAGCGCTTTTCTTCAAACCATACAAAGACTTCTTCAAATAACAAATTTTCTCAGACCCCTCTTTGCAATAAACAAGATGGTTGCTCCATATGTGCATCCTTTTTATAGAAAAGCATTGTTAATGTCGAATTAGTGGATGGGCTAATGTTGAGAGGCCGCCATAGAAAATAAAATCTAATAGATTAGAGTTTAGCAATATGAGAAAAAGTGTCAAGATAACCAACACAATGAGTTTGAGCATAACCTTTTGCAACAAAACGAGCTTTCACGAAACCAATTGAACCATGAGGATTAACTTTCATAGCAAACATCCATTTACATCCAATAGGATGTTTATTGGGAAGAATATCAACAAAATCCCACACACCATTAGAATTAATTTCCTTAGGCATGGGAACACGCCAAACAAAATGAGCCCAAGCTTCAACAACATATTTAGGATAGCCACAAACCCAAGGGAAACAATGAAAGCATGAGTATTGGGTGACAAATGATCATGGGAAACAAACGAAGTAAAAAGAGAAGAGCAAGAACATTTACTTTTTCAAAGGGTAATAGGAAGATCATCAAAAGAGGACTGGAGATAGGATCTATAGACGAAATTATTGGTTCATGAAAACATGAAGCAGCCAGATCAGGCACCATATTAGAAGCAACCGAAACAAAAGGTGAACGCTGAGAGTAAGTATTTGACTGTGTGTTGATAGGCCGAGCAGATTCTAAGGAAATGACATGATAAACAACAGTATATATAAGAAAGGTTGTATCATCCCCCTCATTAGGAGGAGTAGGGTGTGCCGTGTGAGGCTACAGTATATATTTTGAAAAGGCAACTTCAAAAAACAAAAGATTTGTGTCAATACTTGGACAATAGCAACGATACCCCTTTAATAAACTAGAATAACCTAAAAATATGCATTTCAAAGGTTTTGGATCTAATTTATTAACTTGAGGATGAGCATTCCGAAAAAAAGAGGGAAAATATAAAACTTTGGTTCAATTGGAAACAAAAATCGATATGGGAAAAGGATATGAATAAGAGATAGACCACCAAGATCCAAAGACCGCATGCGATTAATGAGAAGGCAAACCATAGAGACTACACTAGCTCATACATGTTTAGGAACTAACACAACAAATAACAAGGCTCTAACAAGTAGGTATCTATTTTTTTCACACAACTAACCTATTTTGAGGTGTATATGATAAACACAAGATGATTGGAGAAGAATATCATTGTGCATCGTACAGTCAAAAAATGTGTCTTGAATGATATTCGTTAGCATTATTACTTCCAAAAGAGTTTTGACAAACACATGAAACTAAGTTTTTATTTTATCACACAAGGCAAAGAAGTGGGTAAATAACTAAGAACAAATTTTCATCAAATAAAGCCAAGTCATGCAAGAGTGACCATCCACAAAAGATACCAAGTTTACATGCATTGGAATAGGGACCTCAAACATCATAATGACTAGCCCCACCATTTGATGTTTATGATATGTTTTGTGGTTACAATGATAAGAATACTTAAAATTTGATAAAATCAAAATCACATACTTAACCACAAAACATATAAAAAACAACAAGAAATTTAAACTTGTAGAGGTACAAAATCAAAACCAAGTCACATTTTGATACAAACAAGTAAACAGGTGTGTAGAGGAGATCAATGCAAGTTGAAAAAGAGTCGCCGAAGACTACTTTGGCGCTAGATGCAACTCAGTAATCTTCTCGAGGCACGTGGGCTTACACGCACCATATTTGATCTTCGGACTTCACTGGCCAGCCACTCACACGGCAGCGGTCATCCCTAGATGAGCATTGCACATCGTTTGGCAACAAAGATCAACCCCAAACCCTATTTTTGAAATCTTAGGCTATCTGATACCATGTTAAACGAAAATTTACAGTTCATATGCAGGAAAATCAACCATGTATTATTGATCAAGCCAATGTACCTACATATACAAGTAGAGCATATCTAATGTAGGAAAATAAAATCTAGAAGACATCAAGAAAACTTGTTAACATATATCTTAACATTGGTATTCATGGATGCTACATTCACCATTCAAATCATAACATGACGGTTAAAGAATAAAAGAGAACTTTTTTACATGTTAATCATCAAATTATTGCACCTACTTAACAAGTAGCACAAATCTAATCTATAGATTAAGAAGGGGGGGGGGGAAATCTAAAAGATTTTATAAGATATATTTACATGGCTTATTATTGTTAACTGTTGGAGAGTGGGTATAAATTAGAGTTATTTATGATTGATTTGATTCCCTAATATTAGGCTAGGTATTTATGATTTGTATCAAATCCCATAAATCGTGGGATTTAATTGATTTCCTACTAGGATTAGCTAGGGTCATCACGTATATAAGGCACCATCTTGTACATCAATTTTAACACACAAAAATATAGAATTACATTTTCTGGCATGGTATCAGAGCAGCTCCTTCTTGGGACTGCTTCTGTTTTTGTTCTCTGATAGCCTCAATTGTTGTTTTCTTTCAATCTATTTCCGCAGCCTTAATTGCTATTTTCTTCCAATCAACTCCTCTGATTGGTGGCCTTCATTGTTGCCTCTTATTCATTCATAAACCCCCTAGCCATGTCTGAAATATCTAAAACTCATAACATCACCCAGTCTAAAATAGTTCGACCCCAACAACCAGTTGCACTGCAGAGTATTCAAGCAGCACCACCACAAGAGGCTACAAGTTTCAGCCAAGAAGAGATTGACAGATTGAAGCCTCTCATCAACAAATTGGAGAAACCCTCAGGTAGTTGTTCCTTGGTGTATTCCGGTAAGTTTCCTTTCTCTGTTGGATTACATGTCTAGGATAGTACCTTTGTCAATTCTTGGGTCTTGGATTCGGGAGCAACAGTTCACATGACCAACTCACCGAACACCTTTCTCTCTTACACTCCATGCCCTGGTAATAGGAAAATAGCCACAGCTAATGGTTCTCTTATAACTGTAGCTGGTGTAGGAGATATTAAAATAAACTCATCCTTCACCTTAAAAAATGTTCTTCATGTCCCAACCTTATCCATAAATATTATCTCTGTCCAAAAACTTACCTAAGACATACCATGCAAGGTAGTATTTTACCATAATCATTGTGTTTTTCAGCACCATGCTTCGGGGAGGGTGATTGGACGTGCTAGAGAAAGGAACGGCCTCTACTATCTTGAAACACCAACTCAATTAAGCATTCACACTAGCAGGTTACATCACTCTCTCATATCTTAAACACCTCAAATCAACAAAGACAAAATTTGGCTTCACCATCATGGCATGGGTCATCCATCTTTTAGAACTATCCAAGTTTTGTTTCCTTTTCTCTTTAAGGGTCTTGATGTCAATCAGTTTCATTGTGAAGTCTGTCAGCTTGCTAAACATAAGCGTGTACCATTTCCAATAAGCAATACAATATGGGGTAGCAGAGAGGAAAATGAGTCATCTCCTTGAATCCACTCGAGCCCTATTGTTCCAAAAAAACTGTGCCAAAGTCCTTTTGGGGGGAAGCCGTCCTTACTTCAACTCACCTCATAAATCGATTGCCTATAGGAAACAAATTACTACAATGAAAACTAGCACTACCTCTCAAGTTGGAGAATATATATCAATCATGTCCAGCTTGGTACAAAGTTGATAAAAAGGTTTTCTGCCTAATGGTTTTGTAAAAATATCAACAATCTGGTTGGATGATGAAGTGAAGAGAGTAGCAATAATTTTTCTCTAAACACTCTCAAATAAAACAAGAGTCAAATTCAATGTGTTTAGCCCTATCATGAAAATTCGGGTTATTCGCAATGTAAATGGCCACATGTTTATCACAATGCAAAGGTAGAGGTTTATTATATGTAATCCCTTGCTCTTCAAGCAGATTTTTCACTCTAATCATTTTAGTGGTGGTATGGGTCATAGCTCTATACTCAACTTCAACCCATGACGGTATGGTTCGTAACTCTATACTCAGTTTCAACAAATGATCTTGCAACTGTGTGTTGTTTCTTACTTCGCCAAGTTTAGTCCCAATAAGTGCAATATCCAGATGTGAACTTTTTGTCTTTCTTTCATCCAACATAATTAGCAAAAAAGTATCTTTCAATATTAAAATTATTGTTTTTCTTAAAAAATAATCCTTTCATGCATGAACTGTTAATATATTAAGAATTCGGATATTGCATCCCAGTGAACTTGCTTCGGCTAGTCCATAAACCGACTAACAAATCTAACTGAAAAGAAGTGCCCAACCTTGTTACTGTTAGGTAGTTAATTTCCAACAAGTCTTATGTATCTTGATTTATCTTACAAAATATCTCCACAGTCATCCCAAATATTCAAATTGATATCCATAGGAGTGTCAATTGGCTTCAATTCAAGCAATTTGTCCCTTTGAGTAGATCTATGGCATACTTTTGTTGGCATAGAGAATTCCAGATTTACTATGAGCAATTTCAATCCCCAAGAAATACTTGGGATGACCAATATCCTTAATAACGAAATGTTGAAGCAAATGTTTCTCCTCAATTCCCTTTTCATCACTACCCTAAAATAGTACGTCATCAACATATACAATAAGCACAATACTTCGGGAAGCTTGATGTCGTACAAAAACAGAGTAATCTGCTTGCACTGCTAAAAACCAATAACTCTAAGGACTTTGCTGAATTTAACAAACCGAGATTTCGCATTCTATTTAAGATCGTGAAGTGTCTTCTTAAGACAACAAACCTTAGTTGCATCCTCCCTTGAGCAACATAGCCTGGAGGTTGCTCCAAATACATTGTCTGATTCAGATCACCATAGAGAAAAACATTTTGGAGGTATTTTCATATACATTGTCTGATTCAGATCAACATAGAGAAAAGCATTTTAGATATCAAGCTGATACATGCACAAGAAAGATACAGAGCCAAAGAGAAGAAGATGTGGATAGCGTTCAATCTAGTTGTATGAGAGAATGTCTCATAGTAGCCAACACCATAAGTTTGGGTATATACTTTTACCACAAGTTTTTTCTTGTATCATTCAAAAATACCATTTGCATTGAACTTTATAGTGAACGTCCAAAGGCAAGCAACAATGTCGGCCAAAAGAGGTGCAAACATACATCCAAGAACGACGACTCATAATTGTGTGCATTTCCTTACCCATTGTTGCTTTCCAATGAGGGTGCTTAAATGCCTCAAGGTGAGAATTTGTAATAACAATAAATAACGGAGAAGTAGCAAAAGCACAAAAAGTAGGGCTTAAATAATTAAGAGAAGTATGGTTAGCCAACGGATGTCTTGTAGTACAAGATCGTGTACCTTTACACAAGGTGATGGGTAAATCATCCATGGAAGGTAAAGGTTGTTCAAGAGCTGCAAGCAAATAAGACGAAGTAGTAGGATATAAGTTAGGATCTGCACGAGGGCGAAGTGCACAAACCTGCAAAGGCAGAAGATGTGGAAGATAGTGGTGCCGCAATAGGTAAAGGAGAGGACTAGGTACATCTTAGGAAATTGATGGTGTAAGAGAGAAGTAGGGTTGAGATTTAAAGAAGGTGACATATGCACAAGTATAATGACGTTTTGTAACAAGATCAAAACATTTTTACCCTTTTGTGTGGGAGAATAACCAAGGAAAACACACCTATTTCATCAAGGAGACAACTTATCCAACACAAGAGTAAGATCTTTAACAAAACATACACATCAAAAACCCCTTAGAGGAATAAGGAAAAGAGATTTAGTAGGATGTGGACAGGAAAAGGAATGTCTCCATTCAACACAATTGAAGGCTTTCTAATGATAAGAAAGCAAGCCTTGAACACAACATCAGACCAAAAGAATTTAGAACATGCATGTGATAAAGAAGAATACGACATCCAAAATATGATGATGACTACGTTCAACAACCCCATTTTGTTGAGAAGTGAAAGCTTGACATAAACTCATGAGAATCACAAAAGATAGACTATTGAGTAAATTCAACAACATTATCGAAATGAAGAATGCAGAAATTAGTAAAATATTGGTTTTTTATTTCACGGTAAAAAGACAGAGTATAGTTGGAACATCAGTTCTTTCCTTGAGCAAATATAACCAAGTCATACGGGAAAATCATCAACAAATATTATAAAATATCGAAAACCCCTCTATAACAAGTTCAAAAGGAAAAGAACTAAGTTTATCAACTTTAAACAAAAAAGAACTGTGATATTGCTTGCCTAAAGCACACACTGAAAATTAGTACTCCCTCCGTCCCTAAATATTAGTCTTGTTTCATTCCGGTACAGATACCAATGCGAGTAGAGATAGAGGAAATTAATATTTTATTAGTGAGTGTGTATTAATTTTCCATTATAGGAAAAATGACAATTGTTTGGGACAGACGAAAAAGGAAAACATGACTAATGCTTTGGGACGGAGGGAGTATATGCAACGGGTAGTTGAAGATAGATGACCAAGACGACAATCGCCCTGGTATGGTGACATGGAAGTAGAGAGAGCACGAGGATATATAAGAGGAACAAAATCCTAGTATAAATCATAACGCTCATGTCCTCTACCAATCGTCCTCTTTGTATGCAGGTCCTAAATGACACATCATTAACAAGGATAAAAGGTGACACTACAATTGTGAATTTTAGTGAGATGACTAACCGATATCAAACTCATAAGGAATTTGGAACAAAACATTATCAAGAGTGATATGAGGGGTATGTGTGGCAACACCAATGTCAATTACAGGAGAGAGTGCCATCTGCGAGACAAACAGGTGACAAAGATAAAGATGAAATGGATTTGAAGATTCTTGTCTCGAACTCTAGAAATTCAAAGCCCAAGGATGAATTGCTTTGAATACCATGTTAAAGAGCATGAGAGAACTTTTGTGTATATTAATCATCAAACTGATGCACCTATTTATACAAGTAGGGCAAAAAAAGAAAGAAATTAAATCTAAAAGATATCATAGAGATATTTACCATATATCTTATGAATAAAAGATATATTTAACACCAAGAAACAAATTACTGCCATGAAAACTATCAAACAATAACAAAGCATGCTTTTCTATATTATTAAGAAAAATGCAAGAAATAGAAAAACCATGAGAACAACAAGATAAACACAGGCATCTAGCAAAAGTTGAATATAGAGGGAACCCAAAGTTATTCCATCATGTTTTTCCAAAACATGAAAATAATAAATAGTTGGAGGACGTGTAGAAATTGTAATATTTAGAGATAGCATTTCTAACATTCTATCGGTCATACCGAAGTAATCCAATGACAGGCTGCAAAGCTCCAGCTACCAGAACTTCCTTCTTAATATTCGGCGATGAGTGGACCAGATTACCAATTACACCAACCTGAAAATTTGCAATGATTACTACAATGAGTACAAATGTATTTAATTCTGAAAATAGTAGGAATAACTCAATTGCCACATATGATAGTAGCAAACCGCTTCATAGTGTATAGCAGTATCCTCAGACCGCAGCATTAGAATCAGTGTAGGTAGAGCATTGCATTCCACAATCTGGATCAGCAAGCAATTAGAAAAGGGAAAGGCAGATACTAGATAGATACTTGATAGCTCATAGGTCATTTGTTACTGAAGCGAAATAGGCAGAAGAAAGAATACCTGATTCTTGTTCTCATCATTCTTAAATGCAAGAGTACGAAGGGCTCCGGCGGCAGCCCTCTGCACCTTTGGGTCAGCAAATTCAAGCAATTCAACAAGAGGAGGGATACCACCTTCAATCCTTCAAGATTTCATACATTAGAAGGTAGGAGGGAAATTTTGGATGTACCATCACAATGTACACAAGAAGACCAACCTAACACGGGTTTTAATGCTGCTATTTTCGTGAGCAAGATTAGTGATTGCATCAGCCGCTCTCCGGATGACACCACTTACCACTCGAGAGTTTGGATCATCACCATGTCTTATCAGGAGATCCACAAGATGCGTTAGAGCTCCTGCATCGACAATTAGTTGTTGATGCTCTGGCTGTCAAAAACAAGCAACAAATCAACAAAATAGTATAAGTTATAAATGTTATGTATTTCAAGAAGAAGGGACTTCACCAAAGAATCAAATATATAAAAATCTTAAGACATTTTTTAGTCTGTCATCCGAGAGGTATTACATAATAAACACCCACATCAGGAAAACAATGAATCTTCCATTATTCACAAAATAAGTTCCTCAAGAGTCAAGCCATTCCATAAAAAGTTTTACATTCATTGTTTCCTAAGAGTTATACAATAAAGTCTGTCTTATAAATGCAAAATTGCAAATCATAATTTAGTTTGCATAAGAAATTAATCATGACAGCTACACAGTCAACAGTTGACAAGCTAACGAAGACTTGTCACGATCATATGCACATTTCGTAAGGCCAAAAGGCCAAAAATGCAATAGGAAAAATATCAGTGATGCTTATAAACAATCACAGGTTTTTCATCTATAATCCCATTCACTTGCAGGCCCTTTTCAGGGTAAGCTGTCTCTGTACATGTTAATATTTGGTCTCAGGCAGCTTTTATCTTTCAGTGAAAAAGTAAAGATATAGGATAGTTTTCATGAAAGAAACGGAAAGAATTCACTAAATAGAGAAAAGTAGGAAACCATCAGATTCATTAAATCATAATAGTTGATATCTTTAGCATGTCTCCAACTCTGGGAAGTTTCAATTACAGCCTAAGTTTTAATACCTCCAGAAATTTCAGAAGCAACTGGTAAATAATAATTAAGAACGACCAGATAAGTTAGCTTATTCAGGAGATAAAAGAACCTAAAACCAATATAATAGAATTCGGAAGTAGAGCAGTTACTTTAATGGCCAGGAGTCCCAGAGTGAAAGCGCTTCCTTTCTCCACTTCATGCTCGTATAGCCTCTGAGCACCTTCACCCTCTCTCTCCAGTGGAGGCGGAGCCCGGAGATGCTTTACCAGTACAGGAACTGCCGCACAGTCAACTATTAAATTCACCATATCCTCTGCAACCAAAAACATGCATAATTTCCTCACATATCACAAAAATAAACTTATATTCCAGATCACGCGCAATTAGGAAATACAAATTAAACCAAACAAATCCCCACGCAAGCAACAACGAATTGATTAAACAATCCAATGAAACATAAAATTTATCTTCACTCGTATTAATTCTCTACAACCACCACACGGACCACTCCACCACAGATCAAAACCCTAAGCTCAAAATCAATTGCATGCGCACTCAATCAAACATCTGTAGTGCACAAAAACGGCCAGTCATACAAAAACAAAATAAGAAGAAAGTTCATCATCTTCCTTCTTATTTCTGTTTCCCATCGTTCCAGTACCGTTCTTCGCGAGCTCCGACAGGACGTGGATGGCGCGTTTGGCCGAAGCTCGATCCTGCTCGGCGGCAGAGAAAACCGTATCGAGGATCTCAACTTGCGCGTGTATTTCGCGCATGAGATCCTGGTGCGAAGCTGCGGGCAAGTCGCCACCGACACTCCCCCGATTGTCGCCGTGCTCCTCGTTGAGCTTCCTTCTCAAGCTCCGGCGTGAGGACGGCGAATTCGACGCCGATTGCTCGCGGTGGCGCCGCCCGGAGCTCTGGCTATGGTTTTCCATGAGAGATAAAATAAAAAGAAACTAGAAAATGGATTTGATGAGAGAATTCAATGTTTTATCCATGGGCGTGAGGGATGAGGGCATTTTGGATTTTTCACTTTCTTTTATTTTTTTTTAAAGATTGAGGAAACCCAACTCATTCAAATAATGTTTCAAATATTTATCTCCCGCGTATCAACAAAATTGAAAATTGTTAGTATTAGATTATTAAAGTCAAAGGTCTATATATCTTTCGCAATTATTATTTAATTAAGGGAAAACTATGAATTTTAACTCAATTTATTGGTCAACCTTTAATTTTACCCCAATCTTTCTCTGTTATGTAATTTTACACTAATTTTTAATTCTGTTAGTTAAAAATACTCTCAGTTACAAACAGTGTTAAAATATAGTGACTCGTACATTATATTTGACGTGGTGGCAGTTGACATGGAATTTTTAATTGATGAGTTACAATTCTTTCAAAAAAAAAATAAATAAATAAATAAAAATTCTTCCAACCCATCGTATTAACCCACCCTTATACCCCAAAACCAAAAACCCCAAATCAACTATAGCCCCAAAACCAAAACCCCGCTCGCAAAAATCATGGCATCCCCATATTGAAATTGGAGTACGCAGTCAGAAAGTCGCGCGCCACACCGGAATCAACAAGTCACGACTGTAGAAATTAAAGTTCGCGTGTGCAGGGTCGACTAATGTATCGGTGATTATCTCAGACAAAGTCACTCTCATCAAAGCAAGCTGTGAATAGCCAAATTCCTCATTCCCACTCGGTGAGTATGATGATAATGGTGATTTATATGAATAGTGATAATTAATTCAGGGAAAAAGATATGATGGGTGCATGCCCATATAATAATACATAGATAATTGAAATCATAGTTTCAAATGTTTAATATTACTATCTTTCTCATGTAAGTTCTATAGCAGTAGAAAGAATATCAGAGTCAAAATCATATAGGTCAACTTTGCTTATATATACATAGCCCTGATCCTTTTGGAGAAGGAAGAATATACATATTCATACAAAAATGGACCAATTTAGGGATGAAAGAATATAATGATAAGTATCAATAATTATTTGAAAAACTAAATTGACCTTACACAGAGATTTTAAGGACAGAATGGATGAGAGTTAGAAAAACAAGATCATTATTCTTTCTCTATATTAAACAATAGATTCTTTTAGGTATCCATCGTGGCACACATCTTCATTCTTAGTGTTGATTTTTTATATATATGATATGAGTGCTAAATCTTCTATCATGATTTCTTAATGGATGTATTAATCAAGCTTATAATAGATGTGCTAAATTATTGTAGGTCATGGACAAGGATCTTGAATATGAGTCAGATTGGAATGATTTAGAAGATGAACGATTTAATGAGCAAAATTGCGATATTGATGGTGAGACACTGGTAGCTGAGGATTGTCCAAGGGATAACCCATTAAATGAACTGGTTGTTGAAGATAAATTTTGTGATGAAGTTATATCAGAGTATGAGTCTTCTGGTGACTCGTACACTTCTTTAGAATCTGATATAGAAGAAGTGGGATATAGGAGGAGTAAACGTTCACGAAGAATAATGACATTTGATTCCAGCACCACCGAATTGAAGAATTTTGTGTTTGAGGTTGGTATGAAATTTAAAGATTTCAATGAATGCAAAGTAGCAGTTCGAAATTGGGCAATTGAAAATGGCTACAACATTGGATGGAAGAAGTCTGAAGAAAAAAAACTTGAAGCGAGGTGTGATGGGAATTGCCCTTGGATGTTGTATGCAAGTAAAATGGGATATGAGCCAACTTTTATAATAAAAACAATTAGAAATGAGCATACTTGTGTTCGAAAGAACTACAGCCGACAAGCTACTAGTGATTGGCTAGCTAGCATTATTTTGCCAGATTTGAAGAGGAATAAGAATTATCCCGCAAAGGATATTATTGATGACATATATACAAAATATGGAATCAATATCACGGAGGATCTTTGTTATAAAGGTAAAGCAAAAGCTATGAAGCAATTGGTGGGTTCTTACGAGAGTCACTATGCAAAATTGGGGTCATACTTTGCTCATCTGCAATCCAATGATAGGGAAGGAAAATTCTTACTGAAATCACACCTGAATGAAAAGGATGAACCAGTATTTGAGAGAGCTTACATCGGTTTTTCAGCATTACGAAAGGGTTTTTTTGTTGGATGTAGAAAATTGATTTGCTTTGATGCTTGCCTTTTGAAGACTGCAGTGGGTGGTGCGTTACTGAGTGCAATCTCAATAGATGCTAATAGTAAGATGTGGCTCATAGCATGGGCAGTAGTCGAAAAAGAATGTCAAAATGCATGGACATGGTTTTTCAGTCACCTATTTGAAGATCTTAATATCATCGACGGATTAGGTTGGACTTTCATGAGTGACAAACATCGGGTAAGTTTTATTTATGCTAACATTTGTTATTTATTCATTGACTCTTAAATTTATTTATTTATTTTAATGCAGTGTATAATAAATGGCATCATAGATAAGGCACCTCATGCAGAGCATAGACACTGTGCAAGACATATTCTACAAAATTGGAAGAAACAGTTCGGAGGTCCCAAGCTTAAAGACATATTTTGGGCAGCAGTTATGTGTACAAACGAGAGTGAATTCAAAGTTCAAATGACCAAAATGAGAAATATTTCAGATGCAGCGTACCAGGCCTTCATGGATCAAGAACCTCGAAGATTCTGCAAGTGTTTAATCTCATCACATACGAAGACATACTTAATTCACAATAATATTTGTGAGTCATTTAACAGTTTTATACTCAAGTGCAGAGATATGCCTATCATTGACATGTTAGAGGGTATACGAATGAGATTAATGACAAGAACTACCAGAATTTTTGATGTTTTGCAACGCTCTTCGAATGTACTTTGTCCCAGTGTCATCAAGAATATTGATAAAAAACAGAAACTCGTTAGGGGGTGTTTAGTAAAACCCAGCATTGGAGAAGAAATTTGAAGTTCATTGCTCTGAACACATTTTTGTTGTTCACCTAATGACTAGAGAATGTAGCTGCAAATCGTGGACTTTAATGGGAATTCCATGCATCCATGGGATTGCTTGTATTAATTATCTTAGAGAGGATGTTTACAGCTACGTGGATGAATTCTATCACAAGACAACTTGTCTTGTTGCATACAAGTATTATCTAACTCCTATTAGCGGGCGTATTGAGTGGCCTGATGTAGAATGTCTTCCCTTAATACCTCCACCATATGTTCGACCCCCTGGAAGACCAAAGAATAATAGAAGAAAAGATATTAGCGAGGAATCACGACAAGGAAAGTAGAAGTTGTCGAACAAGGGAGTTAGGATTGCATGTACCAGATGCAAAGAAGTTGGCCACAATGTTAGGACATGCAAGGTGCCTGAGTCTCAAGTTTAAGCAAGTGCTAGCGAGCAGTCTCTTAGGAGAAAAGGTGGAAGACCCAAGAAACAATCAGCAGGAGCCAAGTGCAAAAGGGTGCAGAGAACACATGAAATTGAGAGTGCCACTCAAAGTAACCAAGTGCTCCACGAGATTATACCACCAACTTCTTAATCATGGTATTCAAATTTTTTTCTTTCTATTTTATCATTGCTTTGAAATTTAGCCTCATAACCATGGTATTCTATTTTTTACAGATTTGAGCATGTCATTTTTTGGGAAGTAGAGTGATGCTGATACTCAAATTTTTATTAATTTTTAAGGATAAACAACAATTCTTTTTTGTTTAATATTTGGATGGAGATCTTATAACTCTACTTTTTTATTTAATGATTATATGGATTGCTGGCATTATATGAAATTAACGCCTCCTTTTTTTTGTTTGTTAATCTATATTTGTAAACAATGTAGATAGCATTTTACTTGTTCGATGTTTATGTAGCCAGTGATTGGGAGACTTGGCATTGAGCAACTGGGGATAGAAGTATCTCTGGCTGTGCACAACAGGTGCATAGCTGCCTTGATAAACTCTGTGGCCTTATGTTTTTCTTGTGACTATCTGTAGCTCTTCATTGCAATGAATTTGACATTCTATTTGCTGAGATGCCCTTGATGTTATAAGTTCTCATAGTTGTCAAGAAATTGATGGGATTGAGTGTTTTATTTTTTCTGGTTGAAACTGTTTTAATAATAATTTTCAAGTTTTTCTATGTTTCTAGATCAAGTCATGTGCTAAATTTCTTGAAAATATTGCTCGGTTCATTTTTGAATTTGGGTTCAACCCCCTGTCCAAAAAATAATAAGTAAACAAAATTTGAGATATTGGAAGAAGAAAAAACTACATTAAAACTAGAGGCAGAATATTTTATTCAAATAAGAAAAACAAAATTTTTATATGATGTAGTCTAAATTTGCAAGCCGAGTTCTTTGTTTGGAATTTTTGGTTTTGGGGTATAAAGGTAGGTTTGTACTATTTGTAGGAAAAAAAAAATTTTAATTTTTTTTTGAAAGAATTGTGACTCATCAATTGAAAATTCCATGTCAACTGCCACCACATCAAATATAACGTATAAGTCATCATATTTTAACACTGTTTTTAACTAAGGGTATTTTTAACTAACAAAATTAAAGATTAGGGTAAAATTACAAAACAGAGAAAGATTGGGGTAAAATTAAGGGTTGACCAATAGATTGGGGTAAAATCCATAGTTTTCCCTTTAATTAATTACCTTGTAACTATTTATATTTTGTTTTGTAATAATTTACGTTATATCTTTACAAGAATAATATTAGAATTTGTAAATTATCGTAAAAGTGAAAAGTGTTAGGCTGTAAATGACATTATTATAATATTGTGTATATCTTTAATATATATAAAAATTTTGAATTTTATGATACCATACTATAGTATACATATTTAACAAAATATATAAATATATTTTAAATTTTGAATCAGTTTCCAAATTTATCTCAAAAGTTAAATATAACAATTTCAAGTTTAAATTTTGAATGAATTCCTAATTTTATCTAAATTTTTTAAATATAATAATTTCAACCTAAACTTTTAATTTTTTCCACCGGTCAATATTTAAACATCGAAAATCTTACATGGATATAATTACATATCATACTATATTAATCTTTACTATTCTATTTTTAAATTAAGATAATTTTCTGAGCAATTTATTTTAAACAAAGACCTTAAGTAATAATTCGAATATATTTTCTTTTTGTATTAAAACAAACAACGGCATAAAATTGAATCATATCTTAATTTAATTATCAAATATATAAACTTCTTTATATTTTTAATAAAGATATCACGAGTTTGATTGTTTTGGTGTGTCAAATCATTATCAGCTTAGAGCGACTCTAGATTAGTCTAGTCCGTTCAAACTTGAAATGTACTGAGTTGTAATGTAGCTGATCAAGACAAATTGGGTTCGGGATCTAATCCACCAATTAGGACCGCGAAAGGAGTTAGATGAAACTAGAACTGGCTACCAGTTTGGAATGGGCATTCAGTGAATCTAGCCAAAGACACCAGCTTGGATCAACTCAAGTTTACAAGTCCAGTTTCCTAACAATTTTAACTCACCCATAGAGACAAAGAGAACAAGTCATATGAATCCTTAACAAGCCAGATTTTAAGAATGGAGATTACTTAATGTCTGAAGATCTCTCAACTAGTTGCAATTCCTCGGACTGACAGAGTTGTGCCTTTTGCTCGTTCAAACGAGCGATGCGGTTTGGCTCGTCCTCCTCCCAATTAATCTCAACCTAGGCTTGGGCGGGGACTGAGTGCATGTCATAACAGGGATGGCTAGTTAGATCGCGATAAAGCTTTGAGGTCGCGTCTAGCTCGTTCTTAAAGGCAAAGACTGCAGTTTGAGGAGAGCAGTGCGGTATCGAGGCGAGATCTCGATTGAATCGACCGACATATGATCTCATAGATTCTCCCTTATTGATGTGCATACTGTTGAGTGCATCGGGGTGTTTGTCCACACTCTTGCAGTTGGAGTACTGCTTTCGAAAGGCGTAGTGCAACTCTGAGAAGGTCGCAATCGAGCTCTTTGGAAGATTGATGAACCATTGAAGCGCAGGACCGATAAGGCTGGATCCGAAGCTTTTGCACATACAGACTTCACGGATGTCTGCAGGAACCAAGGTGGTTAACATCTTTTGTTTGTAGAGGGCCATGTGGTCCTCGGGGTCGGTCGTTCCATCGTATAGAGCGAACGAGGGAGGCATGAATTTCACCAGAATGTTTGTATTGGTGATTTCAGGCATGAAAGGCGAGTCGGTATAGCTATCGCAGGGGATCATTGTATCCGATGGTATAGCACCCGGGATCCTAGTCAACAGGGTCTCGAACATAGACATGCGTGCCTCGAGATGCTTTTCGTATTCACTCCTCGGGTCGGATGCTCCTCCCTGATTTGAAGGGAAGCGTGTGATCGGTCTTAAGTTGGTCGTACCCGAGATGTTATGACCGGTTCCTGTCCCCTGGGGAGGGTCAACATCGACCATGTTGTCCAACTCTCTCGCAAGGTTTCTACGAGGGTTGGTTTGCCTCTCGCCCATAGAGGGAGGCTCCTTGACGATCGAGCGGCTTTTGAGGGTGCTCACCTCCTGAGGCAGGTGGTGGTTCTCTTTGCGCAATTCATGGTTCATCGCATGAAGCTCCATGATGCGTGTGTCCATCTCTTTCATCCATTGTCGACTTTCCTCTGATTCCTTGGCGAGGCGTGCTAGCGTCGCATTCACCATATCCGATGGTACATCTTGTGCGCCGCTGGTCCGCATGGTCCTTTGGATCAGGTCGTCGGTGGGAATGAGCTCGATCGTTCCGTCAGGCCGGACGGGAGGGTTTTCGATCGGGTTGCCGGATTGAGCACCAGTTCTTTCATTGTTACCTGCCATGAATACAGAGAGAATAGTCCCAAGAGCCCCACGGTGGGCGCCAAATGTTGAGGTTCAATTTACAGATAAATGGAGCTCTTGGAACTTTATCAAATAATAACAAGTAATGACAAAGAATAAGTGATTGAGAATGAATCAAAGCAGGGAAAAGGGGGAATTCAAAGAAAAGAACGTGTATATTATGTTTAGTCTGTAGAAAATTTGGCACGTTACAACGTTATTTCTAGAACGAAATAAAAAAATACAAAATCTGACCTCTACACCTCTATTTATAGACTGTATGAGGGGAGAGGATGCTTAATCTAACCCTAGCTTTGGACGGTTCACGCTCGTCGAGAAATGAGGGACGACTCAGAGTTTTTCGGGGTCGGTTACGGTTACCAACGGCCGTGCGACGCCAGGCTTCTAAGGTTTCTTCGTCAGGCTCTTCGATACCGACCCCTTTTGAGTGCTCGATACCGTGGAGTTAAGGGGGTCGACGACGATCTGCAGACTTAAGTGTTTCTAGGTCTTCTGTTACTCCAGCTGGGCCTGCTGCTTTGATCTAATCGCCACTTGGGCCGATGTGCTTATCGGGCTTGGCCCTGGCCCCAACAATTATATAAAGACAATTCCTATTTAACACCACCAGCACAATCTGGTGTTAGCACTAGGTTGGTCATTGATTTGATCGAGGGCTGAGGGGAGACGGGATATATGGAGAGAGGATTTAGGGAAAGTTAGGATGAAATTTCTGAGAGAACTTGTGATAAAATTTCTTAAAATTCAATTTTTTTTGGTATATAAAGTACTAACTTTCCCAAGAAATCAACACGGAAGAAAATGCGTGATTTGACAAAAATTAACGGCATCAATTCTATGGTGTAAATACCTATATGGAATTGAAAGGTAAGATAAAATCCACTTAGAAAGAGATAAAATGTCTTGAAACTCAAGTTTTAGGATAAAAATTTAAAATTACTATTTTTTTTCCAATAAAGAAATTAAGGTCAATTTGATTCTACCACTATTTTGACAAGATTAAATTAACCCCTCACTACTCAATCACACCATTTAACTTTTAAATAGTAATTGTTATATCCTTAAAGTAGTGAAAATATATTTGATAGTTCATTTTAATTATATTATTCATAAAATACTAATTTTATGGAAAATAAAGTTTCATCTGGCGCGGGTTATATAACTAGTAATCTAATAAATAAAAAAAATAAAGAGTTGGATTATGTGAGGTTGAGGATTGTTCATAAATTATTTATTTATTTTATTATTTTGTAAGTGGCCGGTTTTTCTTAAAAACACACTATTTGTTATACATAAAAATAAGCACAAACATTGGAATATTTGTTCTTGACTTATATATTTATGCATAATTAGAGGATTATATCTAATTGTTTTAGATTTATGAATTTATTATATCATTTTAATCTTACTTGCCAAACATCAGCTTTAAATGTTGATGTGGCTCTAATTTTATTTTATAAATATATTGTTGATGTGTAATAAGATATTAAAAATAAGGTGCTGGTTGACAGAGATAAATCAAAGTTCTATCTAAAATCCACCCTCTCAAAGTCCGATCTAAACCGAAAAATTTGGTTTGCACTTCTTAAATTTAAAGACACATCTAATTTTCTAAGACTTTGATTCTCAACATTATACAAAGCAGCTCCATTATCCGAGGTCACGAACACAACATCCGAGTTGCAAAACTCCACTGGACGATAGTACTGGGAGACCATCTCTCTCACCGCACTCATGTCCACCTTCATCTTTCTTGTCCAATGCTCGTCATCATTTGTCACCCATAACTCCATCGTCTTCCTTTCTGTATCCGTGCACGTGAATGCCAACCCACCTTCATAATCCCCAATTCTTTTGAACTCATGGTGGGACACGTCCTCGGGCAACCGCAAACATTGGAAACTCCTACTGCTTGTGTTGAATGCTAATACATTACCTCTTGAAGTAAGCCAGTAAACCGATTCACCGACTGTGACGGATGTCTCCCAACATATTATGTGTTCTCTATCAGACTCAGACATGATGGGGGCCGTTGTTTCTTCCCATGCCCATGCTTGTGAATCAAACACTTCACACTTATATTTCATGGGCCTCAACCTAAAATTATATATAGCTAGTCAGAATCATAATATAATAATTCATCATATATATATATATATATATATATATATCTATTAAACACAATATATATTTCAAAATTAATAAAGGAAATTAAAAAAACATACTTTGATAATCGAACGATGGTGAAGTGAAGAGGGTGAGATTTGTGAACCACGATGGCGAGGACAACAGTATGATATCGAAGTTTAGGATTAGGGAGGCCTTGCCACTGATTGGTGGCGGGCTTGCAGACGTAATACCGATAGTTTTTGCTGTTTATCTTCTTCACGCAGCAGAGAAATCCTTGACTGCACGCTGCCACGATTTTGATATCATCAAACAACGATGACCAGTTCATATCATCTCCGTCGCAGCCGCATGCCGTCACCAGTGCCGACAAATATTTATTATGTCTCATATCTTGAAATAGATAACCCAACACACAACGGCTTCTCTGGCTGTGGAGGGGCAGAAAAGCTGCTTCGTATATCATCCGCTTCCAATCTTTCGAAACAGCCTTGCTCCGATCAAGTGTTTTCAACGACGATCGACTCAGAACTTCGACGATCAAATCTCTTGGCAATGCCTCCGATTCCATGTTAAAAAATAAAGAAAAAGTGCAACAAGTACGAAGCTGTATAATAAATTTCTGTTGCTGTATGAAGAAAGCGTAGCAGTTGTGTGTATATAGGAAATATGTTATCCTATTCCTATAAGGAATTTGCAAAATATACTTGAATCTACAAATTATATGAGGATTAGAAAGGATACTATATATGGTATTGGATATATTTTTTTTTATCTCATTGGTTGGATACCTAGGTTGTAGGTATGAAATATATTATCAAATTATATAATTTACAACATACTAATCGTTTTAAAAAAAAAGAAAAAAAAAGACATAGTATAATAGTCACAATTGTCTGAATAAGTTTATAATTAGTAAGTGTATTATCAAATAGATTTTTACTTTCCAATATATATATATATATATAAATATAGGAATTCCTTTTTCGTAAAAATACAAAAAAGCACCTGTATGCCACAAATAAATTAAAATTTAAGAAATACGCTAATTTATTGTAAATCATGATATATGTGTATTTATATAATAATATTTATCTATATCTATATCTATCTAATACTAAAGTAAAAGAACATGAAATAGTTCTTTTTATTTTTGTATTAATTGTACATAAATTCAAATTAAAGATCTGTAAAACTAAATAAAATATATGGTTAGTTATAACTCAGCATAACCGCCGTAAATATTCATCTTACACAATATAGCCGATTATGTTATTCACAATTTAAATAAAAATATTATCTTCTTCACTTTAACTATTTATCTCGGATTTCTAATAAGTTTTTGTAAAGATCCCCACTCCTCCCTACAAAACCGGCTAGTAAGGAGAGGGGACCTCCACTATTATATAGTGGTATATGCCTACGTGTATGGCCGATGTGGGACATTCAACACACCCCCCTCACGCACAGCGTGGAGCTTCACGGGGATCCCATTATCGGTGATAGACCAATAATATTTACCTCAATGAATAACATATTATTGAGCATGTATATATAGAGTTTACAAGATACATGTGACCTATCTAAAGATATATACAATCTAGAGATATATGCAAATCTAAGAAGATATAGATAAATTATTTTGACCTAGTATCTTCAGTCATATATATTCTAATATCCCCCCTCAAGCGAGATTGTGGGAAGGCAACAACTCAAAGCTTGCCGCGAAAGTATTCGAACAGTGGACGAGGTAGACCTTTGGTGAAAATATCTGCCACTTGTTCGGAAGATGGAATGAAGATGGTATTCAATTTCTTTGCATGTACTAATTCCCGGACAAAATGGTAGTCGATGTCGATGTGCTTGGCTCGCTTATGGGCGACAGGATTTTGAGTCAGAAAGATTGCACTGTTGTTGTCGCAGAACAGAGACGGCGGCGCAGAGATTGGGACGTGAAGCTCATGTAGTAAATTTGTGACCCATATTATTTCTGCAGCAGAGTTTGCGAGGGCGCGGTATTCTGATTCGCAACTGGATCGCGAAACTGTCGGCTGTTTCTTAGCGCTCCAAGATATAAGATTTCCGGCAAGAAATGATGCATACCCATAAGTTGAACGACGTGTGTCCGGACAACGAGCCCAATCTGCGTCAGAGTAGGCGACGAGATTGCAGCTTTCCCGAGTTGAGAAGATCAGACCATGATTGATTGTTCCTTTCACATAGCGAAGAATACGCTTGACTGTCTGATAATGTTCCTCGGTGGGAGCGTGAAGAAACTGACTTACCAAATTCACGGCAAATGAAAGATCAGGCCGTGTGATGGTTAAGTACTGAAGTGCGCCAACTAAGGATCGATAGAGAGTGACATCAGTGAAAGCAACCCCGTCGGCCTGAAGTGTGGTTTTGGCGGCGATGGGAGTCGAGACAGGCTTGGAGTCCAATAAGTCTGTTCGAGAGAGAATATCCCGGACATACTTTGCTTGAGACAGAAAGAGGCCATCCATAGTGTAGGTAACTTCCAATCCAAGAAAATAGCTCAACGGCCCAAGGTCTTTAATAGAAAACTCCGAATTCATGTCTTGAATAAATTTGGAGATAGAGTCGACATTGCTCCCTGTTAAGATGATGTCGTCAACATATACAAGTAGAAATAGGACCGTACCTTCTTTGAATAAGGTGAAAAGTGAAGTGTCCGATTTGCTACAGGTAAAGCCGAGACGAAGCAAGTAATCACTGAGACGGGTGAACCAGGCGCGAGGAGCTTGCTTCAGACCGTAAAGAGCCTTGGACAGTTTGCAGACGTAAGTTGGAAATTGCTGATCAATGTAACCAGGGGGCTATTCCATGTAAACAGGAGAAGATAGATCGCCATTCAGGAAGGCATTTTTGACGTCGAGCTGATGGAGAGGCCAGTTGTGGAAAACGGCGAGGCTGAGAATGACCCGAACTGTGGTTGCCTTGACTACTGGGCTGAAGGTGTGAGAGAAGTCAAGGCCAGGAATTTGAGTGAACCCCTGAGCTACCAGCCGTGCCTTGTGTCAATCAATAGAGCCGTCAGCCAAGAATTTTGTCCGGAAGACCCACTTCGATCCAACTATATTGGTGTTCGGAGGTCGCTGGACGAGGGTCCATGTGTTGTTGCGACGCAGAGCAGCCATTTCTTCGTCCATAGCAGCCATCCAATGAGCATGTTTGGCAGCGGATTTGAAACCACGGGGCTCTGAACTGGACAGAAGAGCATCATAAAAAATAGTGTTAGCAAGATTAGCAATATATCTTGGTCTAAAGATACCGGCCTTGGCACGAGTGGTCATGGGGTGGGTAGGTTGTACGGCTCGATTTGCGCCGTTAGGGTTAGGGTTAGGGTTTTGGGCGAGGGCGCCGTTAGGGTTTGGGTTTAGGGGTGGGCCGTTAGGGTTAGGGTTTATGGGGGCGGCGTTAGGGTTTTGAGGTGCAGGAGGTGCGCCGTGAGGGCAGATAGGGCAAGGCGTGGATGCTGGTGTTTGGACTGGATTAGGCGATGACGGAGAGAGAGAAGAAGGCCGGAAGGACGACGTCGAGGGTGGTTCGACGAACGTTGAGATTTCCAGAGAGGTAATGGCGGAAGATGGCGAGTTTGACACATAGGGAAAGTGGTTCTCATCGAATCTTGCGTGACGGGTAACATAGATGCGTCCCGTAGCAGGATTGAAGCACTTAAAACCTTTATGAGAGGAAGAATACCTTAAAAAGATGCAAGGTAAGCTACGAAGAGAGAATTTTGTTGAGGCATAATCCCGTAAACAGGGATAAATGCGACAGCCAAAGGGATGGAAGGAGGAGTAGGATGGGATTGAGCCGTATAAAAGTTGAAAAGGGGGGTTGCCGTCTAGAATTGGTGTCGGAAGACGGTTGATGGTATAAACAGCAGCACTAAAAGCATCTACCCAAAAGGACAGAGGTAAGTTGGCATGGAAGAGGGCTGTTAGGCCGGTTTCAGTGATATGACGGTGTTTCCGCTCAGCCCGCCCGTTTTGACTTGGGGTACACGGACAGGAAAAGCGATGATGGATTCCTTTAGTGAGAAAGAAGTTACGGACATTATGATTTGTAAATTCAGTGCCACCATCGGATTGAAAGGTTTTGATTGTGCGAGAGAATTGATTTTCTACAAAGACAGTAAAGATTTGTAGGTACTTGAAGAAATCCGATTTTCGCGCTAGAGGATAGAACCAAGTAAAGCGTAAAAAATCGTCAATAAAAATGACATAATATCGAAAATTGGAAGTGGAAGTAATAGGTGCAGGACCCGAAAGATCACAGTGAATTAAATCAAGAAGATGCGAAGAACGCTTTTCATTAAGTTGGAAAGGAAGTTTTGAACTCTTAGCAAGCTGACAAGAACGACAGAGACTTCTAGATAAGGAACGACTAGAAAGGGAAATAAAACCTAATTTGCTGAGAAGAAGCAGAGACTCGGGCGGAGTGTGACCCAAGCGAGAGTGCCATACGTCCATGGATGCTTGCAGGCGTCCTGTCCTTGAGTTGGCAAGAAGAGCTATGCAATCTCCATCCAAAACGTAGAGACCATCCTTACGATGACCGGTGGCAAGAACATGATTTGTGTGTCGGTTCTGTATGAGGAAAGAAGAATGTGAGAAGACAACACGGAGAGATAAATCAGTGATTAATTTACTGACAGATAAGAGATTTTTAGTGATGGAAGGAACAACAAGAACATCATATAAGATTAGATGAGGGTTGAGAGTTAGGGTACCAGTGTGTGTTATAGGAAGTTGAGCACCGTTACCTACAACCACCTGCTGATTACCGGAATAGGGAAGGGCGGTATCGAGAGTGGCAGGGCTGGAAGTCATGTGGGCAGAGGCGCTAGTGTCGATGTACCAATCCGACCGATCAGGGGACGGAAGTGAACATCCTGCGGCAAAGGCCTCGGCTAGGTTTGAGGATGGCTGCGGAGAGTATCTTTGAGGGCAGTGTGAAGCATAGTGGCCGTTGGTGCGACAGATTTGGCAGTGAGGAGGGCGTTTCTGATTCTTTTGGCCACCACTCTTTTTCTGATTTTTGTTGTATGGAGGGCGAGAGGTGGCCGGAGGTGGCCCAAGGATGCCGCGGCCGGAAGAGTTGGAGGAGTTGCTGTAGAAGGCAACGGAAGCAGGGGCAGGAGGATCCAGAGAGTCCTGAAATAAAGAGAAGCTTTCTGCTTTGGCGAGCAAATCGCTGAAGGACGGAATAGTTGGAAGGGCCATCTGTGCGGCTGAGAAATTCACAAAAGTAGGGCCAAGACCTCGGAGAAACCAGTGAGCCTTGTCGGTGTCATCAACAGGGCAACCAATGGCAGAGAGCTGATCGCAGAGTGCTTTGAAAGCCCGGCCGTAATCCTTTACTGAGCGATCACCTTTCTTCAAGAGTTGAAGTTCGTCTTTCAGTTGGATCTCACGGGTTTTGGATTTGTGGCTGAAGGAGGACTCTAGGGCGAGCCAGACTGAACGGGAAGAAGCACAGCCTAGGGTTTCGGCCATTGCTTCTTCGGAGAGAGTGGATAGAAGGAGGCTGAGGAGGCGTTGATCTTGAAGTCGCCAGGAAGTATATGCCGGATTTACCGACGAGACGCCGGCGGCATTGGTGAGCGTCGTTGGAGGTGAAGGAGTGGAACCATCGACATAGCCAAATAAGTTCTGGCAAGTCAGTAGAGGAACGATTTGACCACGCCATAAGAGATAGTTGGAAGAAGTTAGTTTAATGGTGATCATATGCACCAAAGTGGACAGCGGAA
The DNA here is from genome assembly GCA_026898455.1 of Plectranthus barbatus. Lineage (NCBI taxonomy): Eukaryota > Viridiplantae > Streptophyta > Magnoliopsida > Lamiales > Lamiaceae > Plectranthus > Plectranthus barbatus. The sequence continues at coordinate 58,663 of JAPKLW010002460.1, forward strand.
GAGGATCGACGGCGAGATTTGGATCGGCCATGAGGAGGATGGAAGGGCGAGAGAGAGGAGAGTGAGTTTTATGTGAAAGGGAGAGGGCTCGGCTAGGGTGGGAGGCGAGGGAGAGATGATGGGTGTGCGGCTAGGGTTAGATGATGGGTGAGAAGATCGTGCGAGCGTGAGGCTGGCACGACGGAGCGAGACGAGGAGAAGAGAGAACGACGCGAGCGTGAGGCTCGTGAGCGTGAGAGGGAGGGTGTTCGGCGAGGGAGAGATAAGGGTTTATAGAGAGAGAGTTCGGCGAGGGAGGGAGGGAGAGAGACTAGGGTTTCTTTGAGGGAGAAGATGAGGCTATGGTTATTTGAGAGAGATGGGTCGGCGAGAGAGAGAGGGAGAAAGAAGATGTCAGGATCGCGGTTAGGCTGATACCACGATAGACCAATAATATTTGCCTCAATGAATAACGTATTATTGAGCATTTATATATAGAGTTTACAAGATACATGTGACCTATCTAAAGATATATACAATCTAGAGATATATGCAAATCTAAGAAGATATAGATAAATTATTTTGACCTAGTATCTTCAGTCATATATATTCTAATAATCGGGATAAACCACAAGTCCCATTATCGGGATAAACCGGTCCTATCATAGGACAAATTAGGTCCCACATCGAACCGAACCTGGCTCTGATACCATGTAAAGATCCCCAATTCTCCCTACAAAACCGGCTTCTAAGGAGAGGGGACCTCCACTATTATATAGTGGTATATGCCTAGGTGTATGGCCGATGTGGGACATTCAACAGTTTTTGTAATAATAAGGAATTTTAATTAAATAGCATAACTAGAATTTAAATTAAATTATGCGATATATTTTAATATATATCTAAGATTCATTTTTTATATCAATTGAGATTGGATTACACTCAATCTATAAAGTCATTATTGAGATTCATTTCGTACGAATATGGGTCACGAGAACACAATAATTGAATAATGCAGGATAATAGGTCGACGAGATAATATATATATATATATATATATATATATATATATGTCAGGAATTAAAGCACAATGTCAAACTGAAACTAATCGACGATAAATAACAATGAAAACGGTAATGAATTGAAACAGATTAATGAAATTCAAGTAAGAACTTGTTGGTCCCAGATCAGAGTACGTATAATATGTAGCGGAAGTATTAAGACATTTAATTACACTCTAAAATGAGGACAGTTCAGTTTCCTTTTAGCTCAGTTTTTACGTGACAGTTTTAAAAACACAGTTTGTGTTAGCCAGCAGTTTAGGTTAACAGTTTTATAGTTATAAGCAGTTAACAGTTATACACTTCAACACTTCCAAACAAGTGTTGAAGGTTTCAAGATATAATTGAAAACTTTAAGATGCGTAAGGTAAGTAAAACTGTAAACAAGATAGAATATTTATAGTGGTTCGGAGCCTTAAGTCCTACGTCCACTCTTCGGATATCTGATCCGAAAATTCACTAAGTTATGAAGATACAGTCCTCACGATCTATAGCCGATTGCTGTAGAGACCTCCGTCCACAGCACAATGGATCACTCGCCCATACAGTTGTACTTCACTCCTTCTTCAGTTCGTCGAAGGCTCTGCGTCTTCTCTGTGAACTGGCAGTCGTCGAAGATGGACTGAGGACAAACCTCCCTTTTCCTTCTCCGGTAGATTGGATGGTTGAGTTCTTCCCAGAACGTACACTGGTTGGCAGTTGCCTGTAATAACCTTCTCTTCTCTCAGAAGATCAGGCTGCTGTGTTCTTACTCGAAAAGTAAGAACACCAAGAAAGTAGATTAAGTCAGCATACTTAATCCTCATGCACACAAGGTCACACGGAGAATCTCGAAGGATTCTTTAAGCAATAATGCCTCGTGTTTAATAACTAAACCACGGAATAAATGCGTTCTTGCTTGAGAGCGTTTAATGCTTTGACTTTAAATTCGGCAGAGTTTTGGCAAGGATTAATGTGTCGAAGGCTGTTTTGTCTCTGTTGCTCCTGCTATTTATAGTTGAGAGATAAAAATAGTCGGTAGAGACAATTTGAAGGATGTCCAATCAGAGTCCATCATTCTCTGAAAAGTTGCCTGCTTTTCTGCCTTTTCTGCGACACTGTCTTGCTTTTGCAGGTTAGTTTGTACTTGATGTGTCAGATGCCGAACAACATTGTACGCCAGTCACAACTGAGTGTCTGTCTGTCTTTTATCATCGAATTCTTTAACGTTCTTCTGCGGCTGATCGGCATCTTGCTATGTACGCATTCTTTGACGCGAAACTGTCCTGGTCTGAAAATGTGAGCGCCTCTTGACAGTTTCTCTGTGAAAACTGTGTCCACAATCTTCTTTGATACATGAACTTTGACAGGAAAACTGTCAGCGCAGTTTTTGGTAACCATTACTTTGCTCTGTTTTCTTCGTCCTTTATGATTGACAGTTATCACGTCTGATTTGGCAGTTCTCTCCTCCTAGACAATTACAACTCGATCATCCTATACAAGGGTTACATGAGGTAATAACTCTAAGGCCTAGACTTTGGTATATAGTTTTGACACATCAAAACATCAAATTAAGGTAGGATTTCTACATCAATACCTAACAATTTCTCCCTTTTTGATGTTGTTAAAACCATACCTCTAAGTCTAACTAAGTCGGCGAGAAGATGCAGTTGATCTGAGTTTACAAAGTTTGTCTATCTAACACTGCTCAGAACTGTGCTTCTTCTACACTCGACCTATTCTAAATGATCTTTCCCCTTAATGGGATAATAATTCTCGATTGAAATTAATCAAATTAGAGCGATAAGAGAAGAAAGGTTGCTGATCACACTGAAATATGTGAATTCAGCCAGTGAAAATCAAGGTGAGAGACAATGAGTGGTTGTCTTCAAACCAATAGTTTTTCACTTTTCACTAGATATGTTCGATTACAAGTACATGAAAAGCTTTAAAACCGCGGTAATAAAAAAAGACATACAAAACAAAACAATAAAATCCATAACCTCTGCACTACTTGTCTCGATCCTTGTTCTTCTCCCTTTCTTGATTCGAGGAATTTGTGTCCTTTGGCTTTGAGGAGGTTGCGGCAGACGTGGAAGACAGAACAACTTGTGCCTTAAGAGCTATGATTACTTTTGAGAGGTATTTCATATCTTGTTCTCTGGAAGCCATTATTGCTTCCAACTGCATTTTTAATTCTTCATCCCGCTTTCTCTGTTCTTCTTCTCGCATTCTGTATTCTTTATCTCGCCTTCTCTGATCCTCATCTCGCCTTCTCTGTTCCTCATCTCGCTTTCTGTATTCCTCGTCTCGCCTTCTCTGTTCTTTATCTCGCTTATCTATCAATGTCAACTGCAGATTCATAGCCTCATCCTTCTCTCTTCCCCCTTTTTGACAAAATAAAAAATAGTAGCCATTCTCTTATTTATCTCCTGGTTGAAAGCATCAGAGAGTAGAAGAGGTGCAGCCACAGAAATGGGATCGGGTGACATTGTTCCCTCAAATGTAGTCAGTGCTCTAGAGTCTTCATTGGCTTGACTCTGAGAGATAATAGTAGAAAGCTGTTAGGAAAATATTCCTTGATTTATATTGTAAATCTCCCTTTAAGATCACATTGTAAAAGTTTTGTTGAATCAAAGCTTAGTTAGTTGGTCGATCAGTGCTGAATTCTAGCATAGTCTAGCAACTCTTTTGTAATGTCCTGTTTATGAAATATTTTGAGTTGTAATAGATTAGAAGTGCTTGCGGGAGATTGCTGAGGATTCAACAATTGGAACTAGGACTTTGGAATTCTGGATGCTAGGAACGTTCTCAGCAGTCAAGTAGATTGCTAGAGAAGTCAGCAGACAGAAATGGTTGCTAAGGAGATAACAATCAAGTGCTAAGAAGAATTGACTGATAATGAGATAGCAGACAAAGTGCTAAGAAAAATGATTGCTAAAATGCTAGCAATCATATGCTGAAAGAAGAGACTGCTAGGAGTATTTACTCAAGCAGTCAGCAGAAGAGAGATAGCAGAATGCTAAAGGAGTTAGCATTCACTATTCACTCAGGAGATTGCTAGAAGCTACAACAATCAGGAAGCAAGATATCAAGTGATAGAAGAATGCTGAAGGAGTCAGCATTCGCTAGTACTTAGTAGATTGCTAGAAGAGCTCAGCAATCAAAAGACTTAGCAGAGTGCTCCTAGCATTCTCCGATAGAATGCTAAGCAAGGAGATACTCAGCAAATACTTGCTTGTACTATCGTTCTGACAAAAGGTACAACCAAAGGACAAATAACCTTCCCGAAGTAGGTAAAAAGGCACTGTACACGCCGGAAAAGACAAAAAGCAAGTAGCTCTTTTGGACAAGGAGGACCGTTGTGTCTAGCGGGTCTGGAGATTCAAAGTTTGAATCTCCAGATATAAAAGAGAAGTCCAAACAAGAGTGAGAACCCCTTCACGACTACTACAACACAACTGCAAATCGCAAGAGATACCTTTTACAAATTGAACAAAGCAAGAAGAGAGTAATCAGTTGAGAGCTCCTTAAAGAGAAGAATTCAAAGCTCTCAACAACTGTAGTGTCCCCCTCATTGAATATCTGACACTAGATTGAAGAGATTCCTTGACTTTGCTCAAGAATCTAATCATTGGGATAACTTCCATCCTAGGAAGCATCCAGTAGTCACATCTCTGAAAAGAGATTGACTCCCATGGGCTGTTGCCAAAACCAGAAAAGTTTGGAAGGAACTATAAAGCTTCCATTGCAGTAAAGGCAAGTTTTACGAATGTGTGCCCTTGACTTAGCCGCTGCTGCCAACCGAGAAGATCGAAGGATAGTCTTGTAGTGGCTCTAGTGGCTGCTTCCATTACAAGGATAGTCTTGTAGTGGTTGCTTCCATTACAAGGATAGTCTTGTAGTGGCTAGCTCAAAAGCTCACCACCTGCTACAGGAGATAGGCGATTCCTTGTACTTGACCATATCTTTTTAGTGAAATTCTCAGTGTTCGACTGAGGAGTGGACGTAGATCTTTAATGATCGAACCACTATAAACCTTGTGTTCTTACTGTTTTATTGTTTCTACTGTTTGATTTTAAACCTAGCAACCTAAAGTTGCTAGAGTATATCTCTGAAACAATCTAACACCTACCTTGAGCTAAGCATTTGTGGATAAGAGACTAAGTGCAAGATAACTTTAATATTCCGCTACATTTGCTAAGTAGCTTTAAACCACTTATCATGACTCTAATCAGGGACCAATAAGTGGTATCAGAGCAGGAGGTCGTAAGACTTACTGCTTCTGAGTCGCTTTTGACCCGATCTACATTTTCCTTGCACTGTTTTGTTGTTGTTTAGCTCAGGAACACACACACCTTGCCTAGATGAACCATACTCTTCCAAAGTACAACAAGGAAAGGTTCAACTCATGGCAGAAGATGACCACCATCCAGCTCCAAAGCATACATCCAGAGATGGTGGATGTTCTTTCTAAGGGGCCCATAAAGATCTTGAAGCCTAATATTTTTGTAGGTCCAGTTTTTGAGGGGCAACCAAGACCACCTCCGATGGTCGAGAAGACGTTCGATGAATTGACAGTCGAGGAAAAGGAAAGAGCTCAGCTAGAATATCTAGCAAAGAAACTTATACTTGACAGTTTGCCTCTGTTGATGGCGGACAAGGCTCTGGACTTTGATACAACTAAGGAGATGTGGGACTATGTCTGCGCATCTTCCCAGGAGACAGACCAAATGAAACGCAACAAACTCTAGGTGGCTGTTGATAAGTATGAATCCTTCTCTATGATTGCAGGTGAATCCATTCAAGCAATGGAAGAGAGATTCAACACAATCATTGGGGAACTCTGGAACTTGGAAAAGACGTACAACAATGTAGAAATGAACAACAAGATCATTTCCAAGCTCTTTCCAAGGAGTGATTGGTTTGTGAAGATGACGAGCTTGAGTGAGAAGGACCTCAGCAAAACGTCAACATCTGAGGTATTTGCTTAACTTAAAGCTCATGAGTTTATAATACAACAATCAAAGAAGAACGAAGCAGCTGCTCCGCAAACTTCATCATCAAATGTTGTACCCCCGGATGATCTAGCATTCTTTGTCAAGAAAGATGTTGGAAGGTGGAAGCCAAGGAAGCCCTTCCACAATAATGAGAGATCTGTACCAGCTTCCCAGCAAATGAGGTTGCCTCAACCTCAAGTTCACAACATGTAGATCTAAAGATTAGTGAGCTCGAAGAGCAGATACGAAAGCTTCAAAAGCTTATGCTGGAAGCTAAAGCAGAGAAGGAGGCCAAGATCACATCCTCCTCCCGATCAGCAGAGAGAAAGCCTAGGACGTGCTTCGAATGAAATTTGCCAGATCATCTAAAGCACGAGTGTCCAAAGGTGAGCAAGGAGGAGAGGGAGCGCCTCAAGAAAAGGATCGAGAGAAGAGCTGTCCAAGCAGTCACCCGAGCGCTGCTGACCAGGATAGAGGTGTCTGACATCCCTGACAATGATGAGGAGTACTATTCATCAGAAGAGGATGATGAGGAGGCCATGTTGGTCTTGATGGCAGATATTGTTGATGATCAGGATGCTGATGCTGAGCAGAATGCTGAGTCGGCTCTCGCAATCGATGCTCAGGAGGCACATTCTACTAGCATTTCTAGTTCAGCAATCATGCATGAATCAGAGGATTCTTTCTTAGATTCCGAGGATAATTATATCACAAAGCTTTCAATAGAGTTTTAAAAAATGTATGAGATAAAAAATGCTATTGTGGAAGAGAACACCTCACTGAAACTAAAGGTTACATCCTTGACCGAGGAAGTCGAAAGACTAAGGTCTGATAGTGAGGAGCTTTTAAAACTCAAAGCTGTTTACTCTAAGCTTTCAGAAAATTTTCAAATTATTGAAAAGGAGAATTTAGCTTTAAAGAGTAAACCTAAGGAGGATTGTATTTGTGCTTACACATCCAGCAAGGCAGTTTTAAGTGCCATTGTGAGCCAACAAAGAAAACATTCTGATAAATCAGGATCGGGTCTTGGTTGTGTTGAAGCAAAATCCTCTAAGGAAGTTTTGAGTAAGAATGCTGAATTTTCTAAGCAGAAAAAGATTTTATTCGTTTCTGCTGGAAAAGTAAATGATGACAAGGGTAAAGGAAAGACAATTGCTGAGTCGTCAACTGCTAAACAAATAGATTGGCGTAGCAAGCATACATCTCCTGGATCTTAGCAGAGTGCCCAGAGAATGCCTGCTAGGCATGTTTATGCTAGATCTCAGTAGAGTGCCCAGAGAATGCCTGCTAGGCATGTTTCTGCTAGATCTCAGCAGAGTACCCAGAGGATGCCTGCTAAGCATGCATCTGCTGGAGTTCAGTAGAGTACCCAGAGGATGTCTGCTAGGCCACATTCAGCAGTGTCGAGGAATGCTGAGCATTGTGCATTCAATGCTAGGATAGCATATCCTTACTTTCATACGGGCAAGCAGGTAGCATACCATGCTGTAAGACCACAGTATCCTAAGTACACACCACATAGGAGGAACACCTATATGAGGCCTGAGTCCAACCATTTTCCTTCCAAAAGGACTATGAAGGCTAAGCACACTACTCCACCCCGTTCTAATTATGCGAAGTTTGCTTATTCAACGAAGGTTGAGAAAGTTCCTAAGGGTGATGTCAAGAAGAAAATCTTGAAAATCACCAAGATGTGGGTTCCAAAAGGGACTATGATCCACGCTAATCCTGCAGGACCCGATGCTAAGCGGGTACCTAAACATAATTGTTGATTTTTGCAGGAACAGGATCCAAGAGCGAAGACATCAGGAATGTCAAATGAATGGATCCTAGATAGTGGCTGCTCAGGCCACATGACGGGGCGAGAAGAATTATTCTCCGATCTTCAAAGAGTTTATGGCCCCACAGTCATGTTTGGCGATAACAGCAAAGGTCGAGTGATTGGACGAGGATGTATTGAGCAAGATGGCATGAGAATCATTAACGTTGCTCTCGTTTCAAACCTCAAGCACAACCTACTGAACATTAGCCAACTATGTGAGAATGGGTATAATGTATATTTCATTAATACTGGCTGTGAGATTGTTGATAGTGCTACAGGTGAAGTGAAGCTCAGAGGCATCCGCAAGGGTGGCCTATATGCTGTTGATTGGCAAAGCGGCCAACAACATGCATGCTTCGTAGCATTCAACAAGGAAGAGACGAATTGGCTATGTCATAAGAGGTTAATCCATCTGAACTTTAAAACTATTAACCGCCTAGCCAAGAACAATCTTGTTGTAGGATTGACTTAGGTGACCTTTAGAAAGGAAGGCGTGTGCAAAGCTTGCCAGCAAGGGAAGCAGACCAAGGCATCATTCAAGACTAACCCGGAGAAGGCCACTTCTGAAAGAATCCTAGAGCTTTTGCACATGGATCTATTTGGCCCTGTCACTCCAGCCACTGTAAGTAAAAAGGTTTATACACTTGTGGTTGTTGATGACTTTTCCAGGCACACGTGGGTCATACTACTAAGGACCAAGGATGAAGTAAAGCTCATCCTTCCAGAGCTGATCCTCAAGGAGTAGAATAGCAAAAAGATCACCGTTAAGAGAATTAGATCGAACAACGAGACTGAATTTTGCAATGGGATGTTAATGGATTTTTGCGCCGAAACTGGAATTGGGCATGAGAAATCCACTTCTAGGACACCCTAGCAGAACGATCTAGCAGAGAGAAAGAATAGGACCCTGAAGAAAGTAGTGCGGTCGATGCTAGCTGACTCTGGTCTGAGTGGAAAGTATTGGGGCGAAGCAGTCATGACTGCCTGCTACACTCAAAATAGGAGTGCAATCAATGGAAGATTCAATAAGACTCCTTATGAAGTGTATAACGGTCGTAATCCTTCTCTGACTCATCTTCGTGCTTTTGGTTCGACATGTTATATTCATAACAACGGGAAGTCAAAGCTTAACACTTTTTTGCCTAAGTCTGATGAAGGTGTGTTCCTTGGATATGGACATCCTTCACACAAAGGCTATAGAGTGTTGAACAAGACGACTCAACTTGTGGAAATAAAATGCAATGTTATTTTTGATGAGTCTACCATAGTGCGCATGATTATTAGAGAGAAAAATGATAACAATCCTGAGGCTAATGATGTCCATGATCAATCTATCTTGAATTCTTTCAAAAATATAAGGATTGATCCGACTAAGTCAATGAATGATTGCAATCCAACTCTGGCGCATTCAACAGGTGACCAAACTGTTGAACCGACCAATGATGCTAATGATCATGCTGAGGCCACCAACCAAATTTATCTTAATGATAATTTGGAGATTCTGAGATCACTCGAAGATGAAGATGAAGAAATTCCAGATCAAGGACGCGATGTTGAAGGAAAATTGGGCGTTGCTGAGGAGATCGCCAAAGAAGTTGCTGAGATCCGGAATGTTGAAGTCCAGAATGCTGAGATTCCTATTGCTGAGATGCCGAATGCTGAGGTGCAGAATGCTGAACCTCAGGTGATTTCCGAGGAGAATGTTCTAGCGGAGAACACTTTAGCAGGTGAAGCTAGCAATGAAACCCCAGCACCCAGCAATCCAAGACCGAGATGGCTACGAGATCATCCCCTAGATGCTGTCATTGATGACGTCAATAATCCAGTAAGGACACGACAAGGAAATGCGATGCTAGCGTGTTACATATCGCATGAAGAGCCTACGGAGGTTGAAGATGCTCTACAATCTCCAGATTGGGTAAATGCTATGCACGAGGAGCTAACATAGTTCACGCGCAATCATGCCTGGGATCTTGTAGACAGACCAGAGCATCAAAGTGTTATTGGGACAAAGTGGGTGTTCAAGAACAAGAAGGATGAATCTGGAACATTCATCCGAAATAAAGCGCGTCTAGTAGCCCAAGGATACAGGCAATGCGAAGGAATTGATTATGATGAGTCATTTGCTCCAGTAGCCCGAATGGAAGCAATAAGATTGTTTCTCACATATGCTGCCCATAATGAGTTTTTAGTCCTGCAGATGGACGTGAAAAGTGCCTTTCTGAATGGTGAGCTCAAAGAAGAGGTGTATGTTGAGCAACCACCGAGCTTCGAGCAAGGAAATCAAGTTTATAGGCTAAGGAAAGCCTTATATGGTTTGAAGCAGGCGCCGAGGGCATGGTATGGAACTTTGTCTAAGTTCCTGTTGGATAATGGATTCAAGAAAGGGAAGATCGATCAGACTCTCTTTCGCATCAAGGATGAAGGAAGCATTTTACTTGTGCAGATATATGCCGATGACATTATATTTGGCTCTAAGAATCCAGTGCTATGTGAGAAGTTCTCAGAGCTAATGCAAAGTAATTTCCAAATGAGCATGATGGGGAAGATGTCTTATTTTCTGGGACTTCAAGTTCAGCAATCGGGTGAAGGGATCTTTATCCATCAAAGGAAGTATACAAGAGATCTCATTGCCAAGTATAGTCCAGAGAAGACAAAGAGCATAAGGATTCCCATAAGCACGAGCTGCCAAGTTTCTCTTGATGAGGGAGGTGAACCTGTGAATCCTACTTTTTATAGAGTTATTATCGGATCCTTGCTTTATCTCACTTCTAGCAGACCATATATTTCCTATGCCGTAGGAGTTTGCGTGAGATATCAAGCAAATCTTAAGAAGTCGCATTTGGATATTGCTAAGAGGATATTCGATACCTCAGTGCACCAAAGGTCTATGAATTTGGTATCCAAGGTCTGATGGGCTAGCACTCAGTGGTTATTCAGACTCAGACTTTGGAGGGTGCAAGATTGATCGGAAGAGCACGAGTGGCACCTGCCAAATCCTTGGACATAAGCTAATAAGTTGGTTTAGCCAGAAGCAGCACTCTGTGGCGACGTCCACAACTGAAGCAGAATATGTAGCAGCCGCAAGTTGTTGTGGATTCGGCAGCAACTTCAAGATTATGATATTGCTTCAGAATGCGTGCCAATCTACTGCGACAACAATAGTGCTAGGTGCATTTCTAAGAATCCTGTACATCATTCCAGGACGAAGCATATTGACATTCGACATCATTTCATCAGAGATCACCAAGAGAAGTAGGATATCGATGTTCAATACATATGCACCGATGATCAACTTGCTGATATCTTCACCAAGCCGCTTGCTAAGGCCAGATTTAAAGAATTATGTCTGAAGTTAGGCCTCATGGAGTTAGAGAAGGATGGGGATGAATGAGTTCCAACTCTCATTCTTTGTGGATTTCCTGGATTTCTTGGAGAGAAGAAGATAAACGTATCCAAGCTTACGTTTCTGATGTGCTGAATTTTTGTTGCTGAGATATTGCTGCTAAGTAATTGGATGCTGAGTCCTAGCTCTCAGCAGATCCTAAGTGGTTTTCGTGCAACAAGTGGAATGCTGAATCCGAGCTCTCAGCAGTTCCTAAGGAGTGTAATATTATAACAAGCGAATCAGACGTTTGCTAGCAAGAGTGAATGCTGAGTCCAAGCTCTCAGCATTTCGTCAGAATGCTATGCTATTATACTCAATAAGTCGTGTCAGCAATCAATATTTGAATGCTATAATATGTGATTGCTAGAGATTAATTGCTGAGTCCGTGCCGTCAGCAGTCAGCATATGAATGCTAGGATTTGAGTGCTGAGTCCAAGCTCTCAGCAGTTTGTGCGTTTGCTAAGGTTCCTAATACTAGCAGATTGCTGAGTCCAAGCTCTCAGCAATCTCAAAAAGTCAAAGCGCGAACTTTTTGAATTTCAAATCCACTAAGTGTATGTGACACGATGCATTTAATGTGTGCAACTGGCTGCGATAAATCAGGAGCTGACACATCAAAAGTACTCGAGCATTTTGGGGCGTGGGACACCATATGAAGAGTCTCGTATCTCCTGAACTATCGTTTGAATCTAAAGCGGTGCTACCCCAACCGTCAGATCCAGCACTCAGAAGGTATATTAACCATACTTCGTCAAATTTGTAAACCTTCTGAACTTTGAATCCCTAGCTTTCACTCTCTCAAATTTCCAAATTCTTGAAATTCCTTTGAATCTTTCGAATTTCTTAAGCATGTTTACAAATCCTGAATCTTCCTCCTCTACCCAAAAGCCCACTCACCCTGAAAACCCTCCTAAGTTAGTCTTACGTCCTATCGATGGCACGCCCCTACATGAAAGGCATGCACCGAGTTTTACGATGATTGTGAAGAAAGAAGATATCGATGATTCGATCCCATATGCTCGCTTGGTTACTCTTGCCCGCAAGAAGGAGCAGTCTGGGCTCTCTAATGCTCAGAAGAGAGCAACCCAGATCATGAAGGACAGGATCCTGTACACCCCTCTTGCTGCTGTATAGTTTCCAGATTGGGTTATGAATACCTTGGTCAAGGAGGAGGTAGTTCAATATTTGTCAGCTGAACCATTGAGGTTTCATCCTCATATGGTTTCAGAGTTTTATGCTAGGGTAGTGATATCAAATGATCACAAGTCGTTTACGACCTCTATTTTTGGGACATTGATTACTGTCACTACTGAGGTCCTTGCCAAGACGTTCGGCCTTTGCAACTCAGGCGAACGCATCGCCACCTACAAAGTCGTAAATACGGATGAAATTAAGGCCAGAAGAGATAGAGGACGCGAAGCACCCATGGAAGGTTGTTACCCCTACAAATCAGTTCTCGGAGGATTTCAGACTCCTAGCTGATTTAGTTATTAAGGTGTTCCAGTGCGATGCGGGGTTGTATTCGGAACTATCCGAGAAGAAATATGCCATGTTGATGGCATTAGTAGATGGAGTCCAAGAGAATTGGGCACAATTCTTTTTTTAGCGGTGGTTGGACCACGCGAAGAAGAATGTGAAGATCAGAAGGACGAGCTAGACAAAGGCGAGGCGTTGCTCCCCACAGACTTCATTCCTCTGACGAAGATGGCGCCGACCCCTGCTGATATGTCCTGCCCAATCATACTAAAAGGGAAGTCCAATGTTGATCCCAACATTCCCACTTCTCCAGATGACGTGCATCTATCAGAGTTGGCAGTCCAACAGTTGGAGCATGCAATCCCCATGACTGCTGAGGAGATTGCTGCTGCCAAGAAGGCTGCAGAGACGGAGAAATGTTTTTAGGATCTCGATGAGATCGAGAAACTTGGAGATCTGCCCGCAGAGTAGATAGAAGAGATTCTTGCTAAGAAGCAAGAAGAGAGCCCTGCTCAGGTTTTGGGTCAGCTGTCTGCTGCGATACCCAAAAGGAAGAGGAAAGACGCTGGTTCTCCTGAGAAGAAGAAGAGAACCCGAATGAGGCTTGTTAAAACGGCCGAGAAAGAAGCCGCTCAGAAAGAAACTTCTAAGAAGGTAGCATCTGATAAGCCTGCATCTGCTACACCGGCTGCTGCGAAACAAGCTTCTGAAAAGACTCCCACTGCTGAGGCACAAGGGAACGTAAGTCCACTTTCTTCTAAGCCTCTATCTGAAAGATTGCAAGCTATAAGGGCGAGGAACAGGAAGAGAAAGTTGAACCAACAGGCACAAGAGAGGAAAAAGTATAAGAAAGAAATGGAGAGGATGACGTTTGAAGCGAGGGAACAAAATTTTGAACAAGTGAAGGCCGCTACGGATGAGATTGTTGCGAAGAAGGCTGCAGACGCGCAAGCAACAAAGAAAGCTGCTGAGTTGCTTGCACGTGCTGCTGAGGAGATTTCCAAGCTAGCAGCAGAGCATGAGGCTCAAGAAGCTGCTAAGCGGAAAGGGAAACAAGTCGTTCAGCTTCCTATCACCACTCCTCTGCCCGAGCATGACACTCTGTCCGACAAGGACTTGAATACGCTGCTGGTAGCAGAAGTCTTTGATGCTCCTGCACATCCTGAAGGACAAGGAGGTGTTGCTATTTGGGAGCCTACTGCTCAACCTGCTCAATCTGCTCAGGCTGTTGATGTTGGAACATTCGGCTCAGGACAGAATGCTGAGCAAGGTGCTAGCATTGCTGAAGGAGGTGCTGAAGTTTCGCATGCTGAAGAGAGGGCTCCTACGCCAGAGCAAACACCAGTAGAGCAAATACCCGAGGGGCCTAGCATAGATATTCCATCATCTGTTGAGGCAAGACAAGAAGAAGAAAATGATGAAGGCTTTTTAGCTTCATGCTACTCCGATTCCGATTCTGACGGCAAATCTGAGGATGTCTACGATGCACGATTCCTAAGGAAGATTCCCACGGGAACAAATGAAGAGCTGAGAGTTCCTTTCAAAGGACTACCAGGACGCCGATTCAAGATAAGGCGCATAGCGAAATGGTGTGCACCGGTTTTTCTAGAGGAATAGGTAAATGCTGATTTTTTTCCTATGATCTTTGAAATTGAAGAATTTGAGTTGGCGGAGATAGAGCGCGACATCGCGAATGTCTTCTATGTGGAGTTGGATGAGAACACTCCGGAAGGGAAGGTGCTGAGCAAAGAGTTTAGGAGATGGAAATTCTTTGATTACGTTATGCAATCTTCTTTGAAGAAAGAATGTTGGTTATCACAACCAAGGGCCTTAATTACTGGAGAAAGGAAGAGAAATGGGCCAACGACTGGATTGATTAAGTGGTTGGGACGAAGAAAATTCTCGGATAAGCAAGTCCTCGCCAGGCTTCAGGCTATTCGCGCCCATCGGTTGTTCTCAACTTCTCAATCTTTGCCAAGGTCTAGCTTTGCTCCTGATGGTTATTCAGGTGCTAAGATTGAGCTATCCAAGCGACAGGCTAAAGCAGCTGCTGAGTACCGAAGGCGCCAGGCTGAGTATGATGCTCAAAAGAAGGAGAGGCTGATGGCTCGGATGGCTGCTGCTAGGGAGCAAGAAGAGCGAGAACAGAGCCGTGAGCTGACCAGAGAGGAGAACATGCTTGCACTCTTCATGGAAGATAACATCCTGTAAGTGGCCAGAGCTGCGCGCGCTGCTGAGCTAGAAGAAGCAAAAGCTGCTGAGCTTGCTAAGGCCCTGGAAGAAGTCTGGAACCTAGAGGAGGCAGAGCAGCTAGCAGATGTAGCTAGGTACTTGAAGGCTCATGCCGATGAAGCAGAAACTGTTGAGCTTGCTGAGGCTGAAGCAAAGGAGCGCATACATGAAGAAGCCGAATACTTGGCAGCCCAAGGAGCGGTTGATATTCACATGGAAGATGCTGAATCTCTTACTGGTGGAGAATTGGTGCTGACAACTTCTTCATTTGATGTTCTCCCCGTAAGCTTTCATAACTTTCATTCCTACGTTGATCACACTGTTCATTTTGCCCTTCAACATGCTCTGTCCACCACTATTCCCCTGGCCATACATGAATGAGTGGCTATGGAGGTTGCTGATATAAGGAAAGAAGTGGAGGAAGTAAGGAGCGAAGTATCTGAAGTCAGGGCAGAGGTCGTTGAGGTGAAAAGTGATGTATCTGGCGTGAAGCAGAGTATGGAGGTGATGAAAGAGGAAGTAGAAGACTCCCCGCAAAAGCTTGTGCAGAGTGTTCAATCCTTCTCATCCACCTTTTTGGCTGCAATCAAAGAGGGGGAAGAAAGGAGAATCGCTGAAGCAGAGAAAAGAAGGAAAGAAGAAGAAGAAGAAGAAGAAATTGCTGCTGCTGAAGAAGAGAGGAAAATTGCTGAGGAGGAGCTAAGGAAGAAGGAGATGGAGCTCAAATTGAGGAGAATTGAGATGGAGAACGAGAGATTTGCCAAAAAGTTAGAGAAGGAGACTGCTGAACGTGAAGCAAACAAGGAGTTATATGACAAGTTCATGTTGATTGCAATGAGTAAATTTGATGGTCTTGACAAGAAGCCTACTCCTGACTCTTGAGCTGAATTGAATGCTAGCAAGTTCTTTGCAATATTTTTTGCTGTCTTTTTTTGTTTCATCTGTACTTGTACACTCTGAATCACATGAATGAAACTGAATCAGACTTAGACAATTACTTATTGTCCACTTCTAATGTTTTTGCGTGTCTTAGTTGATACACACTATTCGTGTGTTCAACGAAATTGCATGTGGTTGTGGATGCTGAGTTATTGGTTTATGATTGGTGGTAAATGCTTGCTGCTTGAATTGGATGCTAGATTCTAGCATATTGCTAAAAAGCATTTTGCTTATGTTTTAATCGAGAATATTTCCCAGCATTTATTGAGGGGGAATTTATTTAAAACCAATCCTTGCTAAGATCTAAGTTGGTTAAATTATGAGTTAGATAGCTAGATTAGCTCTGATATTTAGAAATTCTTGTACACTCAGAAATTTATTTTCCTTCTTAGATTCAGCAATTGATAGTAAGCTTTGATCGCACCACAAAGGGGGAAATTGTTAGGAAAATATTCCTTGATTTATATTGTAGATCTCCATTTAAGATCATATTGTAAAAGTTTTGTTGAATCAAAGCTTAGTTAGTTGGTCGATCAGTGCTAAATTCAAGCATAGTCTAACAACTCTTTTGTAATGTCCTGTTTAGGAAATATTTCGAGTTGTAATAGATTAGAAGTGCTTGCAGAAGATTGCTGAGGATTCAGCAATTGGAACGAAGACTTCGGAATTCTGGATGCTAGGAACGTTCTCAGCAGTCAAGTAGATTGCTAGAGAAGTCAGCAGACATAAATGGTTGCTAAGGAGATAGCAATCAAGTTCTAAGAAGAATTGACTGATAATGAGATAGCAGGCAAAGTGCTAAGAACAATGATTGCTAAAATGCTAGCAATCATATGCTGAAAGAAGAGACTGCTAGGAGTATTTGCTCAAGCAGACAGCAGAAGAGAGATAGCAGAATGCTAAAGGAGTTAGCATTCACTATTCACTCAGGAGATTGCTAGAAGCTACAACAATCAGGAAGCAAGATATCAAGTGATAGCAGAATGCTGAAGGAGTCAGCATTCACTAGTACTTAGCAGATTGCTAGAAGAGCTCAGCAATCAAAAGGCTTAGCAGAGTGCTCCTAGCATTCTCCGATAGAATGCTAAGTAAGGAGATACTCAGCAAATACTTGCTTATACTACCGTTCTAACAGAAGGTACAACCAAAGGACAAATAGTCTTCCCGAAGTAGGTAAAAAGGCACTGTACACACTGGAAAGGACGAAAAACAAGTAGCTCTTTTGGACAAGGAGGACCGTTGTGTCTGACGGGTCTGGAGATTCAAAGTTTGAATCTCCAGATATAAAAAAGAAGTCCAAACAAGAGTGAGAACCCCTTCACGACTACTACAACACAACTGCAAATCACAAGAGATACCTTTTACAAAGCGAACAAAGCAAAAAGAGAGTAGTCAGTTGAGAGCTCCTTAAAGAGAAGAATTCAAAGCTCTCAACAACTGTAGTGTCCCCCTCATTGAATATCTGACACTACATTGAAGAGATTCCTTGTCTTTGCTCAAGAATCTAATCATTGGGATAACTTCCATCCTAAGAAGCATCCAGCAGTAACATCTTTGAAAAGAGATTGACTCCCACGAGCTGTTGCCAAAACCAGGAAAGTTCGGAAGGAACTATAAAGCTTCCAATGCAGTAAAGACAAGTTTTACAAAGGTGTACCCTTCACTTAGCCGCTGCTGCCGACCGAGAAGATCCAAGTAACAGAGGATAGTCTTGTAGTGGCTGGCTCGAAAGCTCACCACCTACTACAGGAGATAGGCGATTCCTTATACTTGACCATATCTTTTAAGTGAAATTCTCAGTGTTCGATTGAGGAGTGGACGTATATCTTTAAGGATCGAACCACTGTAAGCCTTGTGTTCTTACTGTTTTATTATTTCTATTGTTTGATTTAAAACCTAGCAACCTCAAGTTGTTAGAGTATATCCGTGAAACAATCTAACACCTACCTTGAGCTAAGCATTTGTGGATAAGAGACTAAGTGCAAGATAACTTTAATATTCCGCTGCATTTGCTAAGTAGCTTTAGGCCACTTATCACGACTCTGATCAGGGACCAACAAAAGCTCAGGTGGAGGAGGAGCTATGCTTGTTTCTGCCTCTACCTTCTTTTGCTTTGCTGCTGCTGTTGCTTCATTTCCTTCTTTCGTTAGTTCAACAACTTTTGTTTTTTCTTATTTTCTTTTCAGTTCGGCTGCTGCTTCTTCTTCTTGCTTTCGTTTAAGCTCAGCAGCTTCCTCTGCTTCTCGTCTCTTACGTTCGGATTCTTCATTCAGTTCCCTTATTAGCTTTTCTTCTTCGATTTGAAGCTGAGAGAGACGCGTTCTGAACATTTGCTCCTTGTCATCTAACTTTTGTCGCTCGGTGTCTAGTTTTTGTCGCTGGCTATATAGTTGCTCAAGAGCAGCATGATATTCAATGATCTTCCTTCTTATGATTTCTAGACTTGACGCTGATTTGCTTGTAGTAGTCTCCTGTTGAGAGGCAAAATGATCAATTCCCCCTAAATCCAAGAGGGATTCATTCTCATTTTCTATATCTTGAAATGATTTTTCCTCCACATTCAAACCTCTAGAGGTGCTGTGGTCATCCTCCAGCTGTACTTGACTACGAGACGTGATTTGCTCAGAGCTAGATGATAAAGAGCATTCCATCTCTGCAGGGCGTTTTAGTTCTGGGTTTGGAACTGTCTCAGATGGTTTGGAGGATTGACCTGCCCCTTCAAGCGTAGCATCAAAATGCAGTTTCTTGGCAACCGATCAAATTGGTTTATCATGATCTGCCTTCTTTCTTTTCTGACGTTGGAGATGTTCAGGAACAAATTGTTTATCTTGCTGTGAGATGTTTCTAGAGCTTATCTATGCTTGTGTCCTCTTATTCCTGTTTCGCCTTTGTTCAGGCTTTTGAGCAGAGGTGCCAGTCCTTTTTGGCTTCTTGGAACACTCAACGGGTCGAATTTGTGGAATGGTAGCGAGATCCTCAGTTGTCTCAGCATCTACTTCCTAGTTGTCATAACTGTCATCCCCAGCATCTTTTTGAGACAAACGATAGACTGGATCCTTTGGTGGAATGAAGTTTGACGGTATGAGATCTTCTCCCTCATCTCGTACTCCTATAATACTCTCAAGGAGGTAGCTAACCTTCAATCCGAAGCTGACACTCGAAGTAAACTTTCCCTTTGTATGGATGTCCTTGTTTTTCTTTGCATTCTCCAACAATCGCCCAAAGATGTATGTTGCCCAATTTCCTCCAGGGCAGTCATCAAGAACCATCATCAAGGAGTATTTGGGGCTGCTTAACTCAGATAAGGATCCAATCCCACAGTATATCATCCTTAATGCGATTTCACTAAGTGTCTTATTGATTGGATTCAGTTCGGATACCTTAGTAGCGGCTCTGAACTTTTCATTAACCTCGGGCTTCTTCCATTTCAACCAATGATTCTTCAATTCCTCTTTATTTTCATGAAGATAGATGGCGATGTGTACTCCTGTGTGAGGTAAATAAAGATGTTGAGCGATGAGAGCAGGATCAACCCTTATATCCATTGAGGCAACCTTCATCTCGAAGAGTTGATTGTTAACGTCAAATATAGTATTTTCGTAGAATTCGGCTACACAATTTGGGTTGAATCTCCGGGGGTATGCAGTTAAGAACTTCAATAATTTCTCTTCTATGAGCTTCGCAACAATCTCTTTGGCAATCGCCTCATCGGTGGTGATTGAGAAGAAATTCTTCCAATTTAGGATTTTTTCCTTCACGACTTGAGATGCTAGTAGCGGTCGATTGGTGATACTGAAGTCATCAACTATCTGGAATAGTATGTCCTGTGAGGTCTCCTTAGTGACGATGAATGGTTCGGAATTATCAGAGGTGCTGGCATCCATGATTTAATTCTTCTCTTTTGGCATGATTTAGAGATGAAATGTGGATGATCTAGTAAATCTTGGAGTAGCGACCTCTAGATATCTAGACTGATTGACTTGCAGTGGGTGGAGTGATCAAGACGATGACAAGAAGGGTTTAAGGGATTTTGGTGATCGATTTTCTATCAAAATCGTAGGCTGAGATTGAAACCCCTTTTGTCTTGAACGACTGAGATTAATGCCGACGTTGTCACCTGTTCAAATTGTCTGGCACGCCGTGTAGCCGCGCATGGAAAGGTTGACGTGGCTCCGAGCAATATGTCATTATGCAGTCCGCATTTAATGCAGCGTGCAGCCGAAACCTTCACAAAAATTGAAAAATCGTGCCTTGGACTACAACAGTTTTCTCTCTCCCTTGGCTTCTCCAAAAATTGAGTAGCTGAAACCCTTTGCCGGTTAGGAACTGTCTCTCCTTTAGACATATGGCATGGTGATTTAGACAATATCTTCGTGCATTGTGCAATCAGTTCTTGAGCTTTGTTCAAAGACATTAATGAGGTATAGGCAATTACATGATTGTGATTTTTGATCCCTTGAATGACTCTGAGTTCATACCTGTCTACCCACTATTGTAGCTTATTTCTCTTCATCTAGTCCGATTCTTTGTCCAGGGTGCTGAGAAAATCCCACATTTCTTTGGCACTGTCGTACTCCTACGCTTCAACCATTAGAGTAGGTGATAAGGCACCTAATATGAGATCCATGGCGACGTAATTTATTTGATCATGGGCTCGTACTTCTTGAGTCCATTCTTCAAGTGGCTTATCCACCATTACGTTTGGTCCTTCTACGTTCTCTCCGTCCCTCGTCTTCACCTTCTGGATCTTGATGGGTCCAACTTCGATCACTTGTCTCATCTATGGATGCACGTTCATTAGTGTGATCATCGACCTCTTTTTCCAGGTAGAATAGGATTCTGGAGTAAACTTGGGAAGCTTTGCGCTGTGCGCCATTTTCTTGAACCTAAGCTAAACACAAAAACACAGATATGCAAGAAAATCTTGATCTGGTCCTTGGCGACTCAGAAGCAGCTAGTTTGTAAAGACCAACCACTCTGATACCACTTGTAGGTCCCCGATCAGAGTTATGATATATGCAGCTGAAGTATTAATGTTTATCTTGCACGTGTCCTGCTAAGGTCTCAACTTAGCAAGTGTTGTCTAAATGTTTTAGCTTGTGTAATTGTTAGATTGATTGTAGTTTATACTACAATACTTGGTGTGTTGAGTTTTAAATGATTTAACCAGCAAACAAAATAGTGTAGCAAAGCAGTAAATGACACAAGGATTTTTATAGTGGTTCGAACAATTTTTCTACGTCCACTCTCTAGTCCTCTGACTGAAAATTTCACTAGAAGAATGAGTACAAGGTCAAGCCTGATCTCTAATGTTGAGTAGCTCCTCCGTCTGGCCAACGCGCACCTTCAAGCACCTCGATCTCCTATCTTCAACCGGTGTCGTTCCTTAGAGTGAGGATAAACCTCCCTTCTCATCGGACGTCGACTGCTGGGAGTTTTATAGTTTTTCCCGGAACCTATCCTTGTGTTGGCGTAGCCCGTACAAATCACTCTTGCACCGTAATAGTGACTGCTTGATTCTTTCTGGAATAGAGAGAATCCCAATGTTACCTTTTGAAGATAAACTTCACAGGTCTTCGAGCTTTTATTATGAAAGCTTGCAAAAAGCTTCAATTAAGAACATAGCTCGAATGAGTTTGCGTGACAGAGATAATAAGTTTGATCTCTTTTATTATCTCTTGTATATACGAAATCGCGAACCTTTGAATCAAGTAAGGATGGCACCTATTTATAGGTGAAGATTCAAATGGCCGTTTGAATCTTATCCATTAGACTCAAAGGGAATGCTCGCCTATCTGCATGCTTCCTTTTTCTGCGGTGGATAGAGACTCTTCAAGTCCCTTCGTCTCTGATTGCGTAGCATTTATCTTTAGCCATCTCTTGTCAGAACGGATCCTTTGTAGGTCTGAACCCCTTTTTCTTCATGATGATTATTCCATCCTCTTGGTTGGTTGGTTCTTCTCTTAACTTGTAATCCGTCTGATTTTTAGCTTTGTAATCTTTATCTCGTTTGCTGATTGCTGATTGTCATCTGCTGACTCCTATTATGCATCGGATGTCTCCGTAGATTGCTAGAGCTCCTTCTTCAGCATTCTCGTTGCTTCCTTCGCATTGCTGGCCGTTCAGATCTTCAGCAATCTTCAGCAATTGGATGAGTTTGCTGACTCCTTCAGCAAACTTGAACTTTTCTTTTTCTTAGTCTATTACAACTCGAGTATGAATTCCTATACAAGACTTTTTACAATTGACTCGATACTGAGTTGCTATAGCTTTGATCCACCAAAACATATCAAACTATGATAATGAATTGGTTTACAGTAGAGGGGTCTAACAATATTCCTAACACCTAGATTATTGATTTGATCGATTTAATACCCTAAACATGCATCCAAGATATTCACAATTACCCTAGAATCTGATAAAAGGTTTACCTACTCATGGACATCGAGATTGAAAACATAAAAGATAGAACCTGTGAATGATCTTCATAAAATAAAAATAATGTTGATTCGGATCCAGTATGTCAAATATTGATCCAAATCTTCAATCTCAAAGCAAGAATAATTTAAGAACAATAAAAACTAAATCTCTAAATCTCAAAAGTGGCAAAAGTCCTAATTTTCGAAACTTACATGCTATTTATACAAAATATGAAGGGTTAAATATTGCACTGGACCCAAAGCTTGAAAAATCCGCGCAACAAGTTCGTATATTAACCTACATACACCTCTACCTCGATCGAGATGAGCTCAACTTCGATCTCCCCTTTTCTCTCCATGTCGATCGACATAGCGGGTGTCGATCGACATGGATCTCCCTTGTTGCCTGAGGTTGCTCGCTTCGATCTTGCACTTGTACTGAAAACCACGTTTTCAGTTTTTTTAAAACTCAGTTTTAGCCTCAGGTAAGTTTTAAGTTTCACTTCAGATATATGCTTCAATACTTAGCCAAGTATTGAAGGTTTCAAAAATGCAAGTAAGCTTAATGCAAAAACTTAATAAAACAATAAAAAGGACAGGATATTATAGTTGTTCAGAATCAAAGTCCTACGTTCAGTCTTCCGAACTTAATCGGGAATCCACTAAGAGTTTCAGTATTGCAAGCCTTCTCACGATCTATGATCAGCCTGTCGGAAACCTCTGTCCTTCGGCCTGTTGACGTCACTCGCCCAGAGATTTTTTGTAAGCTTACTCCTTCTTTAGGTTGAAGTGAGGACGCACCCCGCATGCTTCAAACTGAATGGTTGGATGTTTTCTTAATCTTCCCAGAACTCAGTAAGGTTGGCAACGCCCGTAAGAATCAGATTCCCGGAGTAGGAAATTGACTTCAATGAATATTACTTTGAGAAGTAATATTCACTAAGTAAGAGCTTCAGCCTCGTGCACTTAAATAGATGCACGAAAGTAATAACTTAAGTTAGAAACTCAAGTCTCGTGTTCAAAGGACACAGAATATCAGAGAGATTTAAGTAAACAAATTGACAGAGTGTCGGCTCAATTTTTACGTAGGATTTTTGATCATGATTTTGTCGAAGTATCGAGCTATTTATAGGCTAATTCGGTCGACAATTTAAAATCTTCCCATTAGACTCAGACTTCCAGCCGTTAGAGATAAAGATTGGGTTGTCCAAGCATAGCCATTCTTCCTGCTCTGCTCTGCCGTTTGCTTTTCACCTTTTGCAGTGTACTTTCTACCTACTTTTGTCAGAGTAAGCTTCAGTACGAGAAATCTAAGTTTGAGTTTCCTCGTATTGACTTTTGACTTTACTTTGAGATGTCTCAGGTCTGACTTCGAAATCATTGTGTTTCACGTGCTCTTGGAATATTGAAACTGGAAACTAACATTTCCGAAGTTAGTTTAAGTTTCTGTCTTTCTTAAGGAAAACTCAGTTTCCAGAAACTGAGTTTCTGGCCTTACTAAGTTTGAAGCATGGAAACCTTGTCTTCAGAACTTCAAGTTTCTTGGGTTCTTCTCTTCAAGTACAGAAACTTGGTTCTTGTCTTATCGAGCTCTGTCTTCTCGAAAACCATCATCAGAAACTGAGTTTCTGATAGCTTGCTCGATCTTCAGCATCTAAGTGTCTAGTCTATTACAACTCGATCAATCCTATACAATCATTACATTTAAAGACTCTAGAAACTTATCACTAAAGTAAGTTTTGATACATCAAAATATCAAATTAGGAAGGAAACTGAAACTCAGTTTCTAACACTCCAAAACCTGCAAAATCCACCATGAACAACATACCAAGCATAAAATAAGAATGATGCTAATAACATAACTAAAATCAATATATATACTAAAGCAAAGAAGTCTAAAAAAAACTGTCCCCGCCAAAATTATAAAAGAAATATGAATATTTATATTTTTAAGCGATTTTTTTTTGAAAATATCTAGGTAGTATAGTTGGTCTATGGTGCTGATATTAAGTTATTATGTATTCTAGAGATTTTGTGTTCAAATCCCATCCATAACATATATATAACTTTTTATTTTTTATTACACAAAAATTATCTATTCTATTATTTTAAAATAAAAAAATAGGAATAATTACTCCATCAAATAAAATTATTATTTTATATTATTTTATTTAAATACATTATAATTAATTAAATAATTATTAATTAACACTAATCATAATAATTATTTTGTACAATAAATATAGTCGGTCTTATTTTTAATTTCTATAATTCATAATCAAAGATAATTATATTCATTAATTGTCAACAAATTATATTATATTTTACCAATATTTCAATAATTTATATAAACTCGGTAATCAAGCTAAAATTAAATTTATACAATAACATAAAAACCTAAATGATGATTACAAATAAAATTATTTTAAATTCATATGTAATAATAATTTTAATAATTTAATAAGATAGATTAATATAAAATTAATAAATTTATTATTTATATTCATAATTTATATAATATTTTATAACTTAATTTTTTTTTTTTGTAAATCTGGTACAAATTAATTATTTTTTATATGTATAATATGTGCTATAACGAACAATAAACAACTCATTAATGTAATTATATATATAATTATAGAGGTTTATATATAAAATTATAGTCAAATATCACATGTTATTTTATAATTTAAATTTAAATTAGTAAAAAACATAGACATAAGTTAACTTTTAAAACGTGGGTACATCAGTTCGATTTTTTCTGTTTTATTTTATTTATTATTTTTACTTTATAATAAAATATATAAAATGTGAGTATATTAGTTTGACTTTTTATGTTACTTTAAATTAGTATTATCTATATATTAAAAATATAAACCATAGGTACACCAATTTGATTTTTTATTTTATTTAGATTATAATTTATTAATTTATGTTAAAAATATAAAGCGTGGGTACATTAGGTTGAAAACTTATATCCTTTATCATATCTATAAAACACATAACTATTATATATATAATATTTACACCAGAATGTGACATATATTGGTTTATTAAAATCAAACGCTTGATATGCAAGTCAACACAAACATGGGTAAACCGTGCAAACTTAATTTATATACAAAAACAACAAAAGTTTGACAAACTCATCTCATTTTATTCTACAATGTTTATCTTTTATGTATTTTCTTTTATTTCAATATTTTTCTTTGAATCTACATAAACGCATGATGATAAATTAGTTGTGGATCTAATTCATCCAATTTTCAAGTCCCACCTGAAATGAAATAAGTAATTTCTACATTTTTTCAGCGAGTCTTTCTCTCTAAGTTGTATTAATTTATGTAACTAAACTGTTCAAAAATCTTTATATTCTATGTATTTCTTTTATTTTATAATTTTTTTTGAATCTACACAAAATCATGATTATTTCTTCTGTGGTTGCAATTCATCCAAATTTCAAGGCTCACTTGAAATGAAATCATTGTGTAAACATACTTACATTTTAGAAAAAGATTTCACAAACTTGAAATAAAATTAAATGGATTGAACTGCAATGAATTTTAATACTTTTTCACTAAACTGCGAGTCTTTCTATTTAAGATTATTTAAATTTATGCAACTAAATTGTTCAAAAAATATTCCTTGAAAAAAAAGATTTCTTATCTAAAATAAAAAATTGTTCATTCATATTTTCAAGAAAGTATTGTGAAAACTAATTTATAGAAGTGATCAAGAAATGAGGAGCACTATTGAGAGGAGGAGAAAATAAAAAAAAATTTAAAGTTAATTTATAAAAATGATTTGAAGAAAATATAAAATAGAATATGTTTATCGTAGAATTCAAGTACGTTTCAAATACGATATAGTTGTACTCTTTGTATTGCGATACCACAACATATTAGAATAAATTTAGTATTTCAATAGACTTAGTAGTCTCTTAAAACTAAAAAAAAATATGGTATTTTTAATAATATTTAATATAATAATTTCGTACAACGCACATGTGAAATATTAGTATAATATAAATACATAAAATCAACCTAAAAACAATTAACTAGTGAACAAATTAACGCACTTATCATACATCGCACAAGTGCTATACTAATTTATATTAATGGAAAAATTGAACGCCTTTTTTTCTAAACTTACAAGAAAATGTACTTGTATACCATGAATAAATTAAAGTTTTTAGAGTTTAATAAATACGATAAATTTAAGTTTAAATAAAATTATATTGTATAAAATATTTTTATTATAAAGCATGCTATATCTGTATTTATATGATAATATAGATAAAAGAAATAGAGAAGACACAATTGAAAAAAACTGAACATATTCTTATTACAAATATCAGCCGGACTATTTCCGCGTATTATTGGATATTGAAAACAAATAGTTGGGTAGTTCCTTTAATTAATGAAGACATCCGATCTTAATTTTAGAAAGTTAGAACTAACAATGTTGCCTGACAAAAGATTACTTGCTTGAAATTCCCAGCACATCTGAAAATGAATTTAAATAAAATGTATTTCAATTAAAACAAAGTTTAGATTTTACTTTTGTCTAGATTTTCAGGTCCCATTAATTAGTGAAACCCTTCTTATTTTTAAAAGATTAATTGAGAATTTATAGCACGATTTT
>JAPKLW010002461.1:0-41390 GCA_026898455.1 Plectranthus barbatus
TGTAGGGTTTGAGTCTACGATGGGCAATATTAATTGCCATTAAACTTGCCAAGGATCGTTCTTAGGATACCAGGAATAAATACAATTAAATGAACCATGCGAAAGCCTATGCATGCTCCTACAAATTAAATTGCATAGGATGGATTAGAGATTGTACCTTATTTCACCGTTTGATCCACAGGACAGATCGGAGAATGATAACGGTGAAGGCCTATTCAGATCTGAAGCGGAATATGAACAAAACAATGGCTTTCTTCTTCTTGAAGAAATCGATGGCCTCTTTCTGTTCCTACAGATCTGATCTTCTGATCTGTATCCCTTGCTCCTTGGAAATCTGGTGAGGATTATTCTACCAAGTTAAATCCGAGCTTTGGAGAAGTCGATCAATCTTCTCCCTCAGATCCAGCCGCCGTCGCCCCTCTCTCTCTGTCCGTTATGAAACCCTAGTTTCTTAACTGACGGCTACTGAAAGTGTACACACAGAATTGTGTTGATCCAATAGAGAAGGGGGGTTTATATAGTGTTAGGGTTTATGAAACCCTAACCCTAATGGGCTGAGAGCAGTTAATGGGCCAGACCAGGGATCAGATGCAAATAATAAAGTGGGCCCTCTTTTATTAATTAATTCTCACATGTCCAACCCAGAACATTAATTAATTAATAAAGTATTGTTTTAACCTTCACCACGGTAACAATACTGACTCGCCCCTTTATTACCACGTTATTAGGAACGGGTTGCACCAAACTAACTTGATCCACATATTTAAGGTTTCAGACATTCATTAATTAATTTGGCTTATGACAATCAGCCACAATTAATTAATTTCTTATTTCCTGAATAACACCACTCACCTTTTATCACTTATGCCTGAATTAAATAATTCAACCTGCAGGGTTTAGCATAATGAACCTTTGTGAGCTCATCAGGGAATGTCACCATCCTAAACGGATATGTTACCATACATCCAGACTAAGCAGACCCCACACAAATTGCCAACACCCAAAATACAAGTATAAGGGTACATGTAAGACCCGCCACCATGGTAAATCAAAGTGCGGTCAATCTGTGTGTGCCCCTTATCCTTCAGTATGATTTAAGATCACAGAAAGTATGTTAGGGATCTGGCTCGTTCATATGTCAATGAGAACGGCGCATCCCACTGTTGATCCCATCAATACATAAAAATGTACCGACACATCAAGTAGCCAGGATAAGCCCACTTATGAACTGATGTGCCGCAGCTTAAACCGACAGCCTATCCAGGGACCGTCTCAGCTGTGATACTCTTTATATCTCGCTAGGTCAAGCGAACCATATGATCCTCTGTGATCTACAACACACCATATGGTCATCCCTTTCCACGAGATAAAAGGATATTATAGTTCGTCGTATGATTGTTCTATCAGACAGCGAGCATTGTTGCGGATACATACATGAATACCAGTGTACGAAAACACTTAATCATATATGCTTTAAGTATACAATCCCAACAGAAACCAGGACCGGGAGTGGTTGATCTAGTGAACTGGTGGACAAGGCATTCACCAGCTAGAGATAGATCGTAGGCAACCTGTAACCGATTGCTCATAGTGAAATTTCCAGTGCTTCGACTGGAGAGTGGACGTAGATCGATTGATCGAACCACTATAAATCCTTTTGTCATTTATCAGTTTTCTGCTTTACATTCTGATTTAAAACCCAGCACTCAAGTGCTGGTGTATGTTCTGAAACTGATATAATTGTGCAAACTTGGCAAAATATTCTAAGTATTAATTCACCAGCTGACCAGTTGTCAGCTGCGTACTTAGTAACCAGCACCAGCTGACCAGTTGCCAGTTGTCAGCTGTGTGTAAGTAGCGTGCAAGAAATTAACTTTATATTATTTCCGCTGCGTATCGTTTAAACTCTGAAAAACCGGGTCCAACATTTTTTATAGTGGAGTTTCTATCATTGGTAATAACGGTATTATCTGTCATGGCAAACTGATTGACTCTCTATATATTATTGATTGTAAGCATAAACCTTCCGTGAATGTTGCAAACTCATCCAATAATAATAATCATTTAAAGAGAAATTTTTCTTCCGATGAGGATCAAACATATCCCTGGCACTTGAGACTAGGTCACATCAATCTAAAGATGATTAAAAGATTTGCATGCCATGGGCTCTTGGATTCTTTTCAAGTGGTACCGCATTAAATCTGTGAATCCTGTATAGAGGGTAAGATGACGACCAGGACTTTTAAGGCAAGTCAGTCTCGAGCAGAGGATGTGTTGGAATTGATCCACTCTGACTTATGTGGACCAATGTCCACGCAAGCTCGTGGAGGTTATGAGTACTTCGCCCCATTCATTGACGATTACTCAAGATTCAGATATGTCTATTTGCTTCGACATAAGTCTGAATGCTTTGAGAATTTCAAAGAGTTTAGGATTGAGGTAGAAAAGAAGCTAGGTAAGACTATCAAGACACTACGATCAGATCGTGGTGGAGAATACCTCAGTAACGATTTCTTGCAGTACTTGTAAGAAAACGAGATTACATCCCAGTGGACTATACCAGGAACACCTCAACAAAATGGTGTGGCGGAAAGAAGAAATAGAACTCTCTTGGAAATGGTCAGGTCGATGATGAGTTATGCAAGCTTGCCAATTTCATTTTTAGGGATATGCCTCGGAGACAACGGCCTATTTGCTTAACCTAGTACCTTCTAAATCAGTATCAATGCCTGTTAAGGCAACTACGGAAGTAGACTCAAACCAGCAAACCAAAGCAAACACGAAATAATCTATAGAGATACAATCGCCTATTAAAAGGCTTGGTTACCATCTTATACCTCTAAGCAGTTGTCATAAGTACCATTCTTAGGAATACCTGGATTAAATCCATAATTCCATGAATTACTTACAACTACTTAGACTGATGTAACCTATCTCTATAGCTATTCTTTAAATTATACCTTAGATCACTGATAGTTTATGTAATCAAGTAATGAAGAGACAACCTTCCATAATAGAAAATACTGTTATTCATCATGATAGAAAAACTCTATCTGAATAACTGATAATCCATAGATGAAAATTGTTTATCAAAACAAAACCAATATCTCTTCAAAAGATCTTGAATTAAAACAGAGTTTTATCATAAACTTAAAGCAAATAACTCCAACAGCTTGAGAACGATCTCTAGCATCTTCCTTGGAGTTGGTAGTCCCGTCATCCTCAAGCATTATCATCAGCTTGATTCTCTGCATAGCGCAGCCAAAACATGATTAGTATTCACAGTAACCACTACTCACAAGGAGTAGAAAACTGATACTAATCATGTAAATGATGACGTACCTTGTCCATTGGTGATAACACCGGGACAATTTGCTTTCCAGTGTCCTATCTTGCCACAGTGGTAACACTTGCCCTTTCTTTTAACTTTCCCAACCTTTTTCTTTGGAGCATAAACTCCATTGTTCCCACTAGCAGTTTTCTTGTTCTTATTCCTAGTCGTTCTTTTAGTTTTTGCTCGTTTAGGAGCAGCAGACCGGCAACCGGAAGAAACCAAAACTGCTTTCTTGGGTTCCATAAGGGATTGTGATGCCATCAAGTCACTGAGTAACTCATTAAGAATATACTCCTTCTTGTTCATCACAGCATTCAATCTGATGTTTTCAAAAGACCTGAGAAGAGAGTTTAGTATGATATCGACTTGGGCTTTCGCGTCAATACCACCACCATGCAACGTTAGTTCATCCATGAGGTGAGTCATGGCAACCACGCGCTCTCTCATTGAACTGCCTTCAGACATTTTCTTACTCACAATCTCCCTCATGAGATTGAATCTGACAGTTCTGTCCGTCTCCCCATAAGTCGCTGTTAGATTATCCATAATCTCACAGGCCTTATCATAATGTTGATGCTGCAGTTGTAGTACCTTACTCATAGTGGTCATCATGTAGCATTTCACTACATTATTAGACTTGATCCACTTATTGTAAGACTGCTGCCGCTCGGCAGTAGCATCAGCAGCTGGGACTGGAAGACAAGGATCAGTAAGGACAAACTTGAGTTCTTCTGCAACTAGGATATAATCCAAATTACGTTTCCATTCCAGGAAATTCGGACCATTGAGAGGATTTTGAGCGAGGATATTAATGACATTATTCATAGACATATCTGAAAACAAATAAGCGAATTAAAGTAAGCACATACTACGAACAATTGAAACAAATTTGCATAGTAACCTTCAGATAAAAACAATACAATTTGTTTCCTCCAATTGCCCAAGCTAATTCACTGCAAGCTGCCCCAGCAGACGTTTACAGCAAACGCACAACCAGACCAAAATGATCCTTTAATTTCTTAACATGCCAGGTATCTTAAGCAAAAGAAATTAATATTGGATATCTCAAGACCATGTTCACCTATCCGAACCAGGGACATCTCAAAAGGGTTATACTCCAGGCAACATCTAAGCCAAAGTAACCACAATCCTAACTCCGGATGATAAAAGGCGATTTAGCATACGTACTCGACCCATACCGCATGCCCTTTACATCCTTTGTTATCCCACTTAGATTAATCTTAGAGATCAGTGAAAGTTGTCTCAATGCAAGCTGCCCCAGCAGACGTTTGCTTAGAGGCTCCCACTTCTCATCTTAAAATAAGTGTTTTATTTGGAAACCTCATCGCATTGGAACTGGTGAGGGACCTCTAACGCAAGCTGCCCAAGCAAATGTTTATGCTTCGAGATGCCCCACTTCCAATGAGAAGTCGTAAATGCGGAGGTCTAATGATTTTGGTCAGAAAAGAACCAAAATCCAGCTTAGTATTTTAATTCTAAAGGTTTCATGCGCACACATTATTTTATGTTGCCATAAATTATGTCACACCCAAAATTCCATCATAAATTAATATGATTCCGGAATTTATAGACATAATTTAAAACATAAAATAAATCACATAAGACATGCTCAAAAATTAAATTGCAACATGCTTATAACAGTAAATAATTAAAACAAATAGGCATGCTTTCCTATTATTTACTAGTGCGCACATAATAAATCACATCAATACGAGAATAAATAAATATAAAAAAAATTCTCGTGGCCCCTCAGATGCGATTACAACTGAAAAATAATTAAATCTAATCTATTACAAGATTTAATTCCAATACAGATCTTCAAACTGGGCCTCCGTTGCACTTGAAATCTGATTCGGGTTGAAAAAAAACAGCAGTTGGGCTGCAAATTAAGGTTTCTGGCCCAAACAGCAACCAAACCCTAATTTTCAGACTGTGGGCCGCCTCCGGGCTGAGAAGCCCAATTTCCGGCCCGGGCTTGGAAACCCTAGGGTTTTGGAAAACCCTAGCCGCCAGCCCACCACCAGCCACCTTGCTCAGGCCCGCCGCCGCCATGTCCGGCCGCCACCTGCAGCCGGAATACCATCGCCAGCCATGGTCACAGCAGCTATCGCCGGCGGGCTTCGTGCACAAGCAGCGAACGCAGCAAAGCTGCGCTGCCTCCCACCGCCACGCACAGACCTCGCACGCGGCTTCGCTCAGCCCATGCCTCCGTCGCAGGCACATCACAACCGGTCGCCACTGTCACTACGCACACCAGCCACGCTCGCCAGTCGCAGTAGCAACATCGACGAGTTTTTGCACGCACGAAGACACGCCCGGCGTGAGCCCGCCCTGCCTCAGCCAGCCGCGCGAGGCCTTGCCTCTGCCTGCGACCGCCACCACCGGCTCTGCATCAAAATGCGATGGGGAGAGAGAGAAGCGGGCGCGGCCCGGCCGCAGGGAAGAATCCCCATCGCCGCCACCCATAGGCCGGATCTGGGAGCTCGCCGGCCGGACGCGCGCAGCAGCCTGAACGCCTGCCTGGACCACCGTGCTCGCCGAAAACGCGAGCAGCAGCAGAAGCGAGCCCTAGGGCGCGGCCCAGCCGCAGGCAAAGAGCCTGTCCGCCGCCGCCACCCGTCGCCGCCGCCGAGATCGCCGCCGGCGCAGCCACCGCCGAGATTTGAGGGGTGGTTGAACCCTGATCCATGGCGCATTCCCTATTCTTCGTTCTTCGAATCTCGTTCTTTCGGATCTCAATTTTACAGATTTAAAAAAAATAGAAAATACAAAAAATAGATCTAGATCTATTACATGATTTTCCCTATTAAATCTAACCACGGATTTTCTCATGGTGAAAAACAGATCCAAAACGAGAAGGCCACGAGAACAAAAACATCCACGACAATTTAAATCCATCCATGAACGTACATATTTATTTAATTTCAATCTATCCAAGATAGAGCCTAAGAACATGAATCTGGCTCTGATACCAATTGTAGGGTTTGAGTCTACGATGGACAACACGAGTTGCCATTAATGAATTTCTTGCCAAGGATCGTTCTTAGGATACCAAGAATAAATTTCAATTAAATAAACCATGCGATCCTATGCATGCTTGATAAGCTCGTTTTTCGACTCTCTTATCGCATTGTTTTTCCTTTTTTTATGCATTTTAGTACATTTTCTTGAATAAACTGAGCATGAGTGTATATTAGAGGGTGTTATGCTTGCCATGGTTAGATTTTGCAGGTTTTAGGCCAAATCCAATGGAGAACCCGTACCGAAAGCAGCAGATGTTCAAAGGAACAGTCACAAATTCTTCCACCGATGGAATCTGAGCTAATGGAGCATGTCATTTGAAAGATCTTTGAGTTAGCTTTCCAACGCAACTGGAATCGGATCAATCGGAGTTCGGATGTGAAAGTTATGGCCAAGATCGTGAGACTGCGCAGAAGGGTCGGAAGTGGCGAAAACGTCTCTGTTTCGACCGAAATCAAAGCCATCTCGACCGAGCCGAATCCTCCATCTCGGCCGTGGCAAGGGCCATCTCGGCCGAGACAGACTGTTTTGGCGAGATTTGACGAGATTTTCATATATTTTGGGCGAGAATTGCTTGGGGAACAAGATATACATCAATTTGGAAGCAATAAATCATACCTTTTGAAGATATTCATCCAAGGCCTCAACCCTACTCCTATATAAACTCTTCAATAGCTCAGAATTATGAGCCTTCAATCTTTTAATCATCTTCTTTCCCCTTTACAGTTTTTACACCTTTATTTTTCTATTTTCTTTAGAATTCCTCTTTACTTTTTGTTGAACCTTTACTTTTTAATGCAATCTTATTTTTCCCTGCAATGTTTATCTTTAATATGTTAGGCTAGAACCCTAAACAGGTTCTAGGGTTTCTCCATCTGTGATGCTTGTTTAGATTTATTTATTCAAACCCTTGTATTGGTTTAAACTCTTTGATTTTATTTCAAATCTATTTTCAATTGAAGGATCGAGAGATGAAAATTGGAATAGGTTTTAGTTATTGATTGAAGGACCGAAAGGTGAAAATCGATAATAGGAAGTAAGAGTTTAATACTTTTGATTTTCTGTCCGACCAAGAAGATTTCAATTGTAGGAAAATCTAGATCTTTATGAAATTGATTAATTGGTGTATTTTGAGGCCGAGAGGAGATAGATCACTAATTAGTAATTTAGGTTTTAATTGCCCGACCAAGGAATTAACTCCAAAATAAAAGGTTTTCCACCAAAATTGTGTTTCATGGGTTTGAATATTTAATTCTTGCCAGTTGATCAGATTGGTAGATTTCCCTGGAATCTGTACTTTTTATTATTTGAATTTCCCTCTTTAATTATTTGTTTTGAAAAACCAAAACCCCAAAAATTGATTTGCCCAAACAAAAGATCTGAAAACCATATCCAGTACATGATTTTCCCTCGTTGCACTATCCTTGTGGGATCGACCAACCCTTGGGTTGTTTATAAATTTATTTGCCCTTTGCTATAATTTGTATGCAGATTTAGCATCGATCAATGCTCCTACAAAATTAATTGCAGAGGATGGATTTAGAGAATACCCGATTTCACCGTTTGATCTACAGATCTAGATCGGAGCCAATAACGATGAAATAGATCTGGATCTGAATCTGAACGCCGGCGATGAACAGTTGTTCCTACAGATCTAATCTTCTGATCTGTTCCCTTGCTCCATGGAAATCTGGTGAGGATTATCTACCAAGTTGAATCCGAGATCTGGAGGAATCGATAAGTTCCTCCCTTCCGGATTGCCGCCGCCGTCTCTCTCTATATTTTCAATATACTGAAGAGTCTAACTTGATCTGATAGAGATAAGGCCTTTATATAGTGTTAGGGTTTTGAGAAACCCTAACCCTAATGGGTTTGAGCAATTCATGGGCCAGACCAGGGACCAGATGCAAATAATAAAGTGGGCCCTCTTTATTAATTAATCCTTCCTTGATCAACCCAAAACATAATTAATTAATAAAACATTGTTTTAACCTTCACCATGGTAACAATGCTGACTCGCCCCTTTATTACCACGTTATTAGGAACGGGTTGCACCAAACTAACATGATCCACATATTTAAGATTTTGGACATTCATTAATTAATTTGGCTTATGACAATCAGCCACAATTAATTAATCTCTTATTTCCTGAGTAATACCACTCACTCCTTTTCACTTATGCCTGAATTAAATAATTCAACCTGCAGGGTTTAGCATAATGAACCTTGTGAGCTCCTCAGGGAATGTCACCATCCTGAAACGGATATGCTTACCTAAACGTCCAGACTAAGCAGGCCACACAGAAATTGCCAACACCCAAAATACGGGTATAAGAGTACATGTAAGACTCGCCACCATGGTAAATCAAAGTGTGGTCAATCTGTGTGTGCCCCTTATCCTTCAGTTAAGTTTAATATCATAGGAAGTATGTTAGGGATCTGGCTCATTCATATGTCAATGAGAATGACACATCTCATTGTTGATCCCATCAATACATAACCATGTACCGACACATCAAGTAGCTAGGATAAGCCCACTTGTGAACCGATGTGCCGCAGCTTAGACCGTCAGCCTATCCAGGGACTGTCTCAGCTGTGATACTGTTTATATCTCGCTAGGTCAAACAATTCATATGATCCTCTGTGATCTCCTACACACCATATGATCATCCTTATAGGCGAGATAATAGGATATTATGGTTCGTTGTATGTTTGTTTCATCAGACAGCGAGCATTGTTGTGGCAACACATATATGAAGACTAGTGTACAAAACATTTAATCATATATGCTTTCAATATACAATTCCAACAGAGCTGTCTCTTGGCAATTGATGAGAATCAAAGTGGTCCAAAATTGAAGAATTTAATTAAGTCATTTGGAGTTAATTAAATTATTGAAAGGTCAAATTCGAAGAAATTAATTAAGTCATGTGGACTTAATTAAACTATTGAAGTTGTGATTTACAAGAGATAAAGATGTATCAAGATATTGTTGAAGAAAAGAGAAGATTTGATTTGTTTTGATATATCTTGGATATTTATTAGATTTGATTTTTTAGCAATATTTGATTTCTAGATTTGTTAGAATTTGATTTGATTTTCTAGTTTGATTAGGATTAGATTTGATTTTCACCCTGTATATAGTGCTTCATATTTTCATTGTAATTCAGTTTTCAGTTTAATAATATTCGTGAATTTTATTTCTCCAATTCTGGAAGCTCTTGAATTTCTATGGAGTACCTTGAAATTCAATATTGACTTATCAATCGGACTTACACATCCGATTGTTGTGTCTTCTACCATTTTGCGTCATTAGTTCTTCAGCTTCTTGGGGCGTATATGAGATTCGTTTGGAATACATCATTTGAAGGGTAGATAGTTCTTCAGCTTCTTGGGGTGTATATGAGATTCGTGTGGAATACGCCATTTGAAGGGTCGAATTAGGGCTGCTCGACTTCCATCTTTTATCATTTTTGTTTCCAGTTCTGTTCAAGTCGTTTCCGCATACCTTCAACTCTTGATCATTGGCTACGATCTTAACCTTCCGGCGAGGATCGTATCATTTTGGTATTAGAGTCAGGTTGTGTCTTTCTTTTCCTTTCAGTTCATTTTGTGTCGTTTCTTGTCTTGTTTCGCGTGTCAAAAAACTAAGTCTTTATCATCCGTGATCTTTTGTCCGTTCTTGTCTTGTCCAATTCATTTTTTTCGTGTCAACTCTTGATCCTGGGCTACAATCATTACTCATCCACGAGAATGATGAGAATCAAAGTGGTCCAAAATTGAAGAATTTAATTAAGTCATTTGGATTTAATTAAATTATTGAAGTGGAAGAGTTATTGTCGTAGTGATTAGCTAACCATGCCTTAATCTAAAGCATCTTCTTTGTCATGTCACTGCAGGTGGCAGAGCAGGTCTACTTTTGTCCTTGGTGTCTTAAAAATTCAAAACTTGTTGATTCCTTAGACTTCTTCGAAGTTGTTTTTAACTCACTTCAAACACAGTTGCTTTTGTCTCTTGTCCATCGCTTTTAATGTTAAAGCTAACTTTACTCCAGTTCTTCTCTCAGTTGAATATTTGTCAGTTTCTTCGAGCGTTCCGCCGAATCATCTCTTAAAAATGACGCTTATTTCGATTGATGACTAGAAGGTTCTATTACAACTCAATGATTTTATACAGACCTTACAAGTTTGAACCATTCTATTATACATGAAGATTAGTTAGTTCTATGTAACTGACAGTAAAGTTTGTTTGACACATCAAAACTATTCAATATAAAGGAAAGTATAAATTCACTGTAATTCCAAACAATGATAATGTGTATAATTTGGATTTACTATGCGAGTATAATGTGATTGCTACATTCAATGTTTCTGATTTAAGTGCTTTTGATGTACCATGTGAGTATACGGTGTTGGATTTCCATCTTGTTTCAGTTCGAGTTCGTTTCCACGTGTCAACTCTGTTCATGGGCTATGATTCTTCATCCATCAACGACGATTGTATCACTTCATGTCGGTCGATATGGCCAATTTCTAGGCGTTGATCGGTCTGCTCCAATCTGGTCGAAATAGAGTTCTTTCCATGGAGTTTTGATCATCTTTTTTCAGATTTCACTTGCATTCACCTAAAACATGCACCACAAGCATAATACCTCTCTAAACTAGCTCATGCAAATAAATCGAAGAAAAATAAACAAAACATAACTAAAACTAATGAGAAAGCAATGCATAAGAGTACAAATACGAGCTTATCAAGAATCCGAATCTTCAGATACAGGCTGGAGTTGACGAAGGAGACTGATGTCGGGGAGCTCCCTATGAAGTATTATTTGCCAAGTATCTAACCATGACAAGCTTGTCAAAAGTCCTTCGGACCTAACATCAACGGACGAGGGAGACAACAATCAAAAGTAATCTAACGATAATGGATAGCTGACGACAAAATAAAAAAAGAATGCACATCAGCTCCGGCATATGTGAGTTGAAGGACA
The DNA here is from genome assembly GCA_026898455.1 of Plectranthus barbatus. Taxonomy (NCBI): domain Eukaryota; kingdom Viridiplantae; phylum Streptophyta; class Magnoliopsida; order Lamiales; family Lamiaceae; genus Plectranthus; species Plectranthus barbatus. Next base: position 11,366 of record JAPKLW010002461.1, read on the forward strand.
AAGGACTCGTCCGAAAGGATGAAGGGCTATAACTTGTAATACCATTCTAAAGCATGGATTTTAAGGGACGGTTGAATCTTTCCCCTAATGGGCCACGATTTTTCCAAAAAGGAAAAGATGTGCAAAATCCCTTAATTCTGCAACTTTCCATATTGACCAACACTGCATTCTTTCATATAAATAGGCCATAAAGAGTCGTAAATATGGCAAAAATTTGCGTTAAGCACGCCTAAACGGTTTAAGCGGGTTTTTTATCCATAACTAAATGGGTTCACCCATCCCAAATAGGATTTATTAATCCTCAATTATGGTATATTAGATGAGTTTGACTTGGGTAAATGGATAAAACCTGTCTAAACCGTTTAAGCGTGTCTAACCTGAGACCTTCTCAATAGATATACATAATTTACAACTGCAATCATTTGATTTATTGTCTTTTGCCATACTTTAAATCCGGTGTTATACACACAACTTTGCCCAAAACATGTACTCCCTTTATCCCATTGAAGTAGTTTCATTTTCCGTTTTTGTCTGTTCCATAGAATTGACTCATTTTCTTAAAATGGCAAATTTTTTCACACTAATCAATAAAATATTAATTCAACTACACTCACAAATCCTAATTCCCGTGCTGAAAAGAAATGGGACCACTTCACTGGGACAGAAGGAGTATTAATTTGTGTTGTATTCCACCAACGATTGCATCAATATCCCTAATCTATCCAAGTGTAGGTGAATAAGCATTTTATCAATAACCAATTCATCATAAATTCGTATAGTTGACATTGCACCATTCAATGCAACAGGAAGAATAGAAACACCCAAACCATTCAAACTGTGCTGAGTAGTAAAAAAAGTGCAATACTTCAATGTACATTGTACTGTCAAGACCATGAAAATGTCTTTATTACAAATCAGAAACAAAATATTTGCTGTTGCATTAATAAAGGAAGCAAGAAAAAGAATGAAGTCAAGAAGTACTGAGAGGATATAAAGAGTAAAAAAGTTTTACGAATCTCTCTTCTCCCAGTAATCAGTATCCATAGTGATTGGATAGAGATCAGCAGCAGTGGATGTGGAGGAGGCTGTCCAAGGCACATCCATGGATATACTCTGCCCCCGCCCAACCCTCTCTCCCATCCCTCTCTCCTCAGGCTTCACCTTCGTCTCCGAAACGAACTGTTGAACACCAGCTCTCCCCTCGAGCATGCTCACCACAGCTGACATGCTTGGCCTTTCCGTCGCTACTGCATTTGTGCATAGGAGGCCCACATTGATAGCCGCCATAACTTCTTCCTTGTTGAAGTTTGTTTCCAATCTTGAGTCCACCAGATCCATTAAACTTCCTTGCTGCCTCAAGGAATTTGCCTGAGGGAAGAATCAAGAAGAAACTCACAACAAAATATGTGGAGATGCAATCTACCTTAAAACAAACTCTTTGCTTTAATGCTTCTAAATTAAGGTGGCATCATTGGGTGGGTTTTCAAATTTCAAATTAGATAGTAGAATGATTTTGAAATCCATTATTTAATTGAAGAATTTTCAAATCAATCTTTGAAACGAATCCTCGGTACTTATATGGGAATGCTTCAAACCACATGGAAGGTTTAGGTTTATTTTATTTCCCAAAATAATATTTTATTTCTTATTTATATCATTTTTAAATTATATTTTATTATTATTTATTTTTCGAGTATTTTTATAATTATTTTTATTTTATTATGGTTTTAAAAATTTCATAAGTAAGTTTGCATGGTCATTCTTATAATTTTTTTCTTCTAGGTTATTTATAATTCTTTAATATTTAATTATTTAATTAAATGTGAAACATTAAATGTTTGAATAACATAATAATTACTTAAGTATTTTAATAACTACTTTATCTTCTTAGTTTTCCAGTTTTTACGTTTATTATTTTGTTATCGAAATAAGTGTATTAATTTTATTTTAACTTTTCTTACTTTATTATTCTTTAAGACCTTTGTAATTAGTTATTCTGGTTATTTTTTATAATTACTCTTTCTAATTGTTATTATTTTATCTTAGTTCATTTATAATTATTATTTAGTTTTCATTTTATAATTTTTAAATGTAAAAATATTGAATAGGTGAATTAAATAATAAATAATTTATCATCTCTTTTATAAGAATGATTCAATTTGTTTACTATTAAATGTTCCATTAGTTAATGGAGTTGGTTCTCCGTTGTTTAGTGTGCTTAGATATGGATAGTGATTGAAAACAGTAGCAAAATATGTAAATTACCCAATCAAGAAGATAGAAGCAATTATCCTTAGCCTTCATGCTTGTATTGTTCCTTCCGCTGACAACTTCCAATACAACTACTCCAAAGCTGTAGACATCTGCTTTGTCTGTCAGATAGCCTCGCATAGCATATTCTGGTGCCATGTAGCCACTGCAAAACCAAACACACTTATGTCAGTTTTGCGTCGATCGGAGCAGGAATTGCTAGCTAACTATGGATTTGGTGCTAGAAATAGACGGATCTTATATCATCCTTCAATTCCAAATTAATTCTGTCAGTTCACCACTTGATACTCATTAGATTTAGTACCACTAACTTTCCATTTAGTAAAAATGGACAATTGGAACAACTTTTGACTGTTTTTTCTATAACTAATGGAGCGTAATAAGGAACAGATTTTGAACTCAATATACCCGATATTAGACAGTGCTAACATAAAAAAGAAAAGAAATAAAAATGGACAGGATGAAAAGTGTGTTATGTAATAAGATAGGATGACAGACATGCATGAAAATACACACAATCATACGAATAGCACATGAAATCTGGTAACCAATTCGACTACATCTAGGAGCACTATCAAATCTGGATATTTACTAGACACGTCTCAGCATACATTAAATTGATTACAAAGGATACTTAACAAAGTTACAGTGTAACAAACATTAACTCTAATTTGTTTGTCTATTGTGAATTTTTGGCGTATCTTGCTATATTCTAGAGCTCCACAACTGTTTTTAAAATGCCAAATATATCTTTGATATAATCTTAGACTTGGTAACCGAAGAAAGGTGTTAGATGTAACATTGTTGAAAAAATAATCCGTTTATGCATATGTTTAAATGGAGTACTCACAAAGTTCCAGCAACGCGGGTGCTTATATGGGTATTATCCTCTTCATCCAGCTTGGCTAGACCGAAATCAGATATTTTAGGAACTAGATTTCCATCAAGAAGCACATTTGTGGCCTTGATGTCGCGATGGACAATCTTGAGTCTTGATTCTTCATGGAGATAAGCCAATCCTCTAGCAATGCCGATACAGATCTTGTGCCTGGTCGGCCAGTCCAAATGAATTTGTTGCTCTTCTGGACCTGCAAACATTTTGCTTCAAACCACATGAATGCAGATTGTATAGAAATTGTCATAAAACTTACCAAATAATGCACGAGCAAGGCTATTATTTTCCAAATACTCGTACACAAGCAGCAGCTGGTTGCCTTCAATGCAGCATCCGTAGAGCTTGACCAGATGAGGGTGTTGTAAGGCAGAAATCATGCCTATTTCATTTATGAATTCGCGGTTTCCCTGCTTTGATTTGGAAGAAAGCTGCTTCACAGCAATCACTTGACCATCTAACAGAACACCCTTCAATAAGATGCAACATTAACCAAAATCAGAATTCCAACCAAGGTTAGTGATAAAAGATCCTCATTAGATAACAAAGTTTGTAGTACCTTGTATACAGGACCAAATCCACCTTCTCCAATCTTATTAGCAGGATCGAAATTATTTGTAGCAGCTTTGATTTGCCTTAGGGTAAATGATCCAGTGTGAAGGTCTAGGCCCTTTAAATCTGAGAAGAAGAATGAAAAATGTTCACTCCTGCAGTCAGCATGTAAACTATATATATATAGAGAGAACTAATTAATACAACATTCATCAAATATAGCATGAGTGATAAATTTGCAGAGATGTAAGGACAAACATGGTTATGGGTCGATACCGTTATGCATTGTGTCTTTGCGTCTGAAGCAGCCCTTCCACCAGAGAAGACCAAGAACCAAAAAGACTATGAAAAGAACTCCTATCACTACACCAGCTATGGCACCTCCAGAAATGCTGTTTCCTCCTTCTGCTGGGGGCTTGAAATCTGAACAGATACAGGGATAGGGTCAGATCATATGCAAAACATAAAAATAAAAGTTAAATAGCTCTAACAGAATTCCAGTTCAGATTGAGAAGAACAGCATGAAATAATGCTCCATGCTATTCAGAAATCAACTGCTTATCAAGCAAGCATTGTAGTAGAACAGTGGTATTCACAACTTACTAGGATCGACGGATATGGCTGAGATGAGAGGACCATACACTCCTCTAAATGGAATCCCATTTGTTCCCTTTCCAGCCCAATAGAAGCGGATCTCCAAGGTATTATCAGCAACAATTGCAGTGAAGTTTTTCGTGAGTGGTTTGTTGACTCCACCTGCTTCGAGTTCAATGTTGAAATCCTTCAGCACCCGATTGCCCTGAAATTTAAAAAAAAATTGATTCTAGAATTATAAATAAGTCTACAATCACACCACATCATGACGTGATGTAGAAAGCCTACCTGAATGTACACATCAAACAGACGCCTTCCGAGGCTGCTATATGTTGTATCATCAGTAAACATAATCTCTGCAAAGTGGAGGTTTACTGTGTAGTTTCCATTGATCAAACAATATCCATAATAAGTCAATGAGAGGGGAGAAAGGCGTGCATCCGTGTACAGCTTCGCGCTCTGTCCAGAAATGCTTGAGATGTTTTGCCAGATTAAGGAGTCTCGAGGCCGGTCATCATCCAAGAAGTGACCAGTGCTGCTAAATCCCCAGTTTGTCTTACTCTTGTAGAAACTCGAAGGCCCACCTGTACTCGTATCATCATCATAGCTACCTCCTCTCTCATCCACTTCTTGTCTCCCTCCACAGTTTATACGGAGAAAGTAATACTCTATGATAGAAACATGAAATGATTATCCACATTTGTTTTTACAAGATAAAGATAAAATTGAGTTCTGAAGTGAAGAGTTTTTGCAAGTTGGATGGAAACGGGAGTACTCAAACTGTTTTTGCCACTTACTTCGCTCACAACTGCTTCTTAAGCAGGAAACACCACCACTGCAAAGAAAATGTTAAATTTTCAACAAATCAAATTCATCATTTATAAAAATCAAAGAAATGTGAAACAAGAAACAGAAACTCACTTGGTGTTTCCTTTCGAGCTGGCAAACAAATTTCTGAAAAGAATATGTGTGAAAATTGAGGAAGATTAACAATCAAAAATGGTGTTTCCACATAAAGATAAGTATCAAGAATCTCACAGGCTACGCTGCTGACAGTCTGGTGGTAAACTTCCAGATGTGAGGTTGTTGTAAGACAGGTCACTGCATCCAAATCAAGACAAACAAAATTGTTTTTCTGGCTGAGTAAAAACCTCTGGTGCGATTATGTGTTAAGTGAGAAGAAGGTCTTACATGTTGTCCCCGTCTTTTAGCATCCAAGCCGGCAGCAGCCCACTTAGAGAATTCCCAGTTAGATATCTGGAACATCAACATCTTGCATTAGCAATCAACAGTCCTTTTACTGGCAGTATTTATAATCAATTCTATGATATATCACTCTAGCTACTTATGCAGATTCACAAGGACACCCATAAACTTTCTTGCCTAGAAAGTAAGTTTTATCAAATAAATCATATACATATAGGCCTGGCTGAATGCATTAAGCAGGCTAAGGTAGATGGTTGAAACTCTTACATGTAGTCCGTGTTTGATAGACCGACAAAGCTCTCAGGAATCGGTCCTGTTAATTTGTTGAAACTTAGATCTCTGTGCAATGCAAAAACAATAGATCAGTATGAATTTGACATTGTAAAAAATTAAGAAATTACCACATAATGTGGCAGCATTTCCAAGTTTTGCAAAAGAGATGCTAATGCTAATGTAATAATGAATGTGAGATCTTCGGTAGTAAGAACTCAAAGTCACAGTAGTTCTACACATGTAGTATATAATATGGCCATTATTGAAAACTTGATAGTTTTTGGTTTCCAATAATATAATTAAGAAGACAGGAAAGTACTAACAGGACTTTCAGTGCCGTCATGTCTCCAATATATTCTGGCAACTGTCCCACAATAATGCAGCTTCTCAATATCCTACAGTGCAAGATCCATGAGTCATATAAAAAATGCGCGGACATGGCAATGATGAACAAACATCACACTCACAGTGTCTTCAGCTTCTTAAGTGTACTTATAGGTGGAAAACTTGAGTCATTCCCCTTCAAGTCGCTGATTCTCCTGAATCACAAGAATGCATGTAAAGCTGGCCTTTTGTAAAAGAGCTAGATATATATAATATCTTAATCTGTTGCACTTACAGGTCACTGAGTTTGGTTAAGGAAACAATACCCGTAGGGATTGGTCCGGCAAGACCACTAGCCTGAATCACTCTGCAACCGAATGTAGAATAAATATATATAAAGAGTGATGATTTGGGAAACTATCAAATGTCGATCAACCCTTACAGTTTTTCCATATTTGTCCAGTTCTGGATAAAATTTGGTATGCTTCCTATGAAATTGTTATCACTTATACGACTGCAATTGGAATTTGTTACGTAAATGAATTGAGGAATTAGTTTGATCAGTAAAACAGAAATGATATGATACTTACAAGTCTGTCAAAGTGGTCAATCTTGCAAGATTTTCAGGTAACGCTCCGGTAAAGTTGTTGGAGGTAAATAGTCTTCACAATGAAAGTAGAGATGTTAGAGATTTTACAACTGGACAATATTGTAATTAAAAATATACGCCAACAAGTCTCACAATCTCTGTATTTGAGGAAGGTTCCCAAACTCGGGAGGTATAGTTCCAGATAACTGATTGTACTCCAAAACCCTTGAGATAAATTTAAAGAAAAGGAGCATGAGAAAAATGTATGAATGCAATTAAACATAAAATTGGAAGACGAAGAAATGTTACAGTTGTTGAAGTGTAGTGATGTTGGCTAGTTCCTTTGGTAGTGAACCAGTTACGCGGTTTCCAAGCAGAGAACTGCATAACATGATATTAGTCGGTACAAAATTGCCAAGGCCTCAACTCAAAAATTAATATTAATTGCTATATTTGAAATTGACAGAATCAATACACATGCAAATTACATGCATACACTGTACGCAGAGAGAGAGAGAGAGAAGGCGTACATATTTACAAGTTTCATGGAACCCCATTGTGGAGGGATGGTACCATTGAGGTAGTTCCGAGTAAGATCACTGCATGTGGTAAGAAGCCAATGGAATCTCAACACAGTTAAGTAGCTTAAGTTGGTTAATGACCATAGAACTATTTCAAATTATGTTATTGTATTTATTATATTTACAATTCAAATTATTAAATCATTTGTATTTATAAACTTCATACTTTATACTCAAACCTTATAAAAATTTCTTAAAACTGATCATCAAAAATAACTATCAAATCGAGGCAGTTTTGAGAAATAATATGAATATCCATTACTCGAATAATAAAAATTCTTAGTAAATAAATTCTTGTGAGCTGTGGCCACTAATTTTTATTTTTTTTTAATTTGTGGAAATGATATTTTTAATACTGAGAAATCTATGTTTCTCTAATAAAAAATAAGGTAAATAGGGAAAAATACCTTAAACTATTGACGTTTTTGGAAAAATACCCCAATCTATTTCCATCAATGAAAAATACCCCAATTTTTACTTCTGTTTATGAATAATACTCTAATCTATTGAATTTTTTAAAAAATACCCCAATGTATTATTATTAGTTTAAAATACCTCAATCTTTAATTTCATTTATGAATTATACCATAACGATAAATATTATTGGCTCACACAAAGATTACAAAACAACTATCTTCGTTCATGTTAAATTTAATGTACTAAACAGTCAATATTTGCTATATATTTAAATGTATTTATCTTCTCAAAATAATTTAAAACTCCATTGTTTTTTTTTTTTTACTTTTAAACCTCCAATCCAAACGGAGGCGCATGCATTTCGATACAAGATCACACATCAAAACACACGTTTAGAAAAAAAAAAAAAAAAAGAGGAATTCAAGCAATATGCACAAAAGTTAGACATTACATCAACCGAAGGAAACTAAATTAAAAGAGCAGAACATGAAGTTTAAAATATTTTTGAGAAGATAAATGTATGTATTTGAGTATATAGCAAATATTCATTGTTTAATATATTAAATTTAATACAAACAAACATAGTTGGTTTGACTGCCATCTTTGTGTGAGCCAATATTTTTTCTTGTTTTGGTATAATTCATAAATAAAATTAAAGATTAAGGTATTTTTAACTAATAATAATAGATTGAGGTATTTTTCCAAAAATATCAATAGATTAGGGTATTATTCATAAACAAAAGTAAAAATTGATGTATTTTTAACTGATGAAAATGGATTAGGGTATTTTTCCAAAAACGTCAATAGTTTAGGGTATTTTCCCCTATTTACCCTAAAAAATATACTTTGATAGACAATGATGTTTTTAGATATATAGAGAGTAATAATTATAAGTTCAAAATTATGATTTTACATACTGAAAAATATATGAATGAAATAAAGAAAAAAAGTGTGCAGCTGCTGCAAACAAGAATGCCTCAAAATGAAATGAAAAAATATAGATTCTGGACTTACATCTCTCGGAGGAAAGGTAGTCTGACCAGCTCTCGTGGGACTGATCCATTCAGACTCTGGGCTTTCAGGATTCTGGACCAAAAATATAACTAATCTAATAAACAATAAAATCTAAGCAATTCCAGATATTGAAGATCACATGAAATCTTCTATATTTGTACACCACTCTTTATATCCACACAGCCAGAGGAGCCAAGGGAGGTTGGCACTACTGGTTTCATTAATTAGTAAAAATATTAATTTTTATTTAGATTAGTTTTATAAACTCGACAATAGGATTCAACTCACACAATTCTGGCATATAATACTTTTTTAGTAATTAATTCTCATTTTTTAACAAAAATTTGATTATTAAAATTAATTAATTCACAATCATAATTTGTGTTCTCATAAAGTTTTGAATTTTATTCATAAAAACCAATTAGAGTATATAATATTCCCTCCGTCCCAATTTAATAGGTCCTCTTCTTTTCGACACAGGAATTAATTAATATAACTATGAGTGCAAATAGATTTAATATATTATTATTGAGTGTAAAAAGTTTGTATTTTTAGAAAGGGGCCAATTTAGTTGAGACGTCCGATTTGGTAAGAGGGCATATTCTGCTGGAACGGAGGGAATATTATATTCAATTTAGTAACAGTGATTAAAATTAGTAATCTCAATATGAAAATGTGAAATACTAAATAGAATATTATTATCGAGGATTTCAACTTAATATTAAATAAGTTCAATGTATTATTATTAGATGTCGAAAAAAATAAATTAGACCAAATATTATTCTACTACAATGAGAAATTTTACGTAGAACATTTTTAGGCTAAGATATGTAAGAAGTAAATCTCCATTTGTGTTAATTATTATATCGACAGGTTTTTTTTATATCAGAACGAATATAAAGTCGAGTGTCAATTTTTACTCACTCAACCAAATTGCCCTCTCGAGAGTGTTGATGCACGTGTTCTCACTTACAAGGGCTGGTTCATAAAGTGTGAGTTAAAGGGTCAAACATGGTCTTAATATTAACCACATTTTAAAAATATCCTCTTGCATATTTTGTAAAAACAAATACATCCTCAATAGTTTTTTCATTGAAGATCAAAACTATCTCTCTATTTATTATAAAAAATATAAATATATCATTTCTATGTCACACAAATGATATATTTATATTTTTATTATTAAAAAATATTATTTTAAATAAATAATTTAAAAGAATATTTTAGAAATGATTGATTACTTAAATATTAATTTTTATTTTAAATAAATCATATTCTTAGGGTTATTTAGTAAAAAACTTATAAAATTATTTTGTAAGACTTTAATATCTTGTTAAATAAATATTTATTATAGTTTGTCATAACAAATTATTTAACACTATTGTGAGAGCTCAGCAAGTTTTATGATATATAATACATTATATATATTTATATATATATATATATAGATATAGATATTCTAATATTCTTTTATAATTAATATATTTATTTAATTTATTTAATACAATATTATTGGAGTTGTATAATTAAATAATATAATTATTTAATTTATCTGATGCTTTAGTATCGAACACAACATTTTATGTTAGTATTCAATTATAAAAATAATTATATTAATATGATATATTTATATATATATATAATTTATTTTATTAATAAAATAATAAATATTTAAGTTTAATTAAAATAAAAATAAAAAATTATAATTTTGTTAGCCCGACAGGCCAGCTCGAAAACCGAAGGGTTAGGGAAAGAGTTAAAAATTTCCAACTCGTTTAGTCCAGACCGATTAACCCACAACCCGATAGGGTTGGCACGGAACCCGACGGGTTGACCCGTTTGATATCCCTAATTAAAATGAGAATTAAAAATTTTATGTAATTTTTTAATACATAAAAACAGATAGGTGTTATTTTATTTAATAATTATTAATTCTTTCGTAATATTATGAAATGTAATACTCCCTTCATCCCAAATTAATAGTTCAATTTTGAAATGCTACAATAATCAATGTTTGTAAGTGTAGCGGAATTAATATTTTATTGGTGTGTGAAAAAATTTACCATTTTAGGAAACGAGACTAATAAATGGGACAAACTAAAAAAAAGGTGGAACTAATAAATTGGGACGGAAGGGAGTAATTTTTTTTTTAGGACGATATACAGTGAAAAGATTAGTACCTATTACCGGTACAATTTATTAAAACTTCAATTTTAGGATGCATAATGCTACTCTACTTTATTTGGCATTTTTATAGAAACTACATAATTTCTCATAGGGGTATGCACGGTTTGGTTTATACCGATTCAACCGGTCAAACCAAATTAATTTGATCGGTTGGCTGGTTTGAACCGTTTAAACCGGCCAAACCAAATCATTTTAATATGGTTTGGACAATTTGATTTGGTTTTTAAAATTTTCAAATCGTACATATTGATTTATTCCGTATTTTACCTCTTAAATCGATCAAACCGAACTGTGTACACCCCTAATTTATCATATCATTTAAGCCATTTAAGCCCACAGTAAGAAATAAGAATAATGGTTTGGCCCACAGATTATTAGGTATTTAAATACCCCTCTTTCCGGCATCTGGGGCCCAATTCCCCATACCTACTTTAAAAATCATAAAGTTGGCCATTCAAGATATTTGCAAGGAATTTCCTCAAAAAAAAAAAAAAAAGATATTTGCAAGGAAACCATAACAATGTCCAGCAATAAAATAAATAATTAATTTCCCACATAAAAGTAAGAAAATAAGTTGAAAAGTCCCATTTGAAAAGTTCACCATGAATGTGTGAGAATAATTTTTTTTTAATAAATGTAGATTAAAAAATTAATTGTTGAGAGCATTAAATTCAAAGTTTCAAACATAATTTCTTTATGGCAGAGGTTTATTTATATACTCAAACTAGAAATATACATGTGCGTTGCACGAACATATTTTATATTTAGAGTTTTAACAATATAATAATAGTTTATTAGATTGGTGGATGTTGGAAATTTCGAAATACACCGTTTAGTTGAAGAACATGAGAATGTATGAATAAGAATGATACCCAAATATTATGAAATTACAAACCCTCCAAAATGGTGGATTTCATTTTCATTTATCATTAGCAAATCTCAATAAAAAATTATTTATTTCTTATTTTTTTAATCTCATGTTATTTTATAATTATTTTTTATTTATTCTATTATTATTTTAAATATCCACTATTTTTAATAATAATAATATTAACCAAAACTATTATAATAGTATTATTCTTATTTCAAAATATTATATTATTATAATATTAAATATGTTTATAATTATATATTATTGTTATAAAATATTGAATAAAGACTTATTTTATGATTGAAAAATATTAATATAAATAAATTTTATGCAAGTGCAAAAAATTGTAAAGGAAAACTACATTTAGGCTTTTATTAGAGTTTTTAATGTGCATGGTCTTTTAGAATTTTGGAGGGAATTGACCGGAACTCCTTTAGTATATTATATAGATATATATATATTTTTAAGTTTATTTCAGATTAGTTGAAAATTTAAATAATTATTCAAACTATTTAAAATTATATATATATATATAGAGTAGTGATCATATGAGAATAGTTTTTAGTATGAGAAATAAGAATAAATCTTAGCCTTTGATTTTGTGATTTCAACGCTCATGATCTATTTTACTCCGTGTGCAGTTTTCCTCAATTATCCTGCAGTTTTGCAAATTTAAGGTTATTTTTGTAATTTTAGCTTTTTTTTAAATCTGAAATAGTATCTCATTAGATTTTTTATTCCTTTCTTCGCACGATTTGATTTCTTCTTCCTTCTTTGTTCGAATTGATTTATATTTCTTTTGTCGATCAGATTTTTTTCTTTGTTTCTGGATTTCGCATTCGTATTCGGTCTCGACGTTGTTAATTATGCATGAATATAGTTTTAAAAAATTTGTTTTATTCAGATCGACGTTCATTTTTTCTATTATATTGTGCATCTTTAGTGTTAACTTCGTGCATTTTTGTATCTTACATGTTCATTTATTCCTTCTTTGTTCGAATTGATTTATATTTCTTTTGTTGATCAGATCTTTTTTCTTTGTTTCTGGATTTCGCATTCGTGTTCGGTCCCGACGTTGTTAATTATGCATGAATATAGTTTAAAAAAATTCTTTTATTCAGATCGACGTTCATTTTTTCTATTATATTGTGCATCTTTAGTGTTAACTTTGTGCATTTTTGTATCTTACATGTTCATTTATTCCAAAGTGTGTTAATAAGATGAAGCATTTTAAGGGCATAGTTTTAAGAACTGTTGATGTTAGTATTGAATTTTATAGAGACTACGCTCGTGTTGTTGCTTTGAAGAAGAAGATGTTTAATTTTTTTTAATTCGTATTTATGTAAAAATGAAGTAAATCGGGCTAAAAATGAAGTAAATTGGGCTAAAAATGAAGTAAATCGGGCTTAAAATGCAGGTTGTTGTTTGTGTTTGAGTATTTTTACAGTTTTAGCCTTTAAAGACTAAAACTGCACGATATTGAGGCAAAAATGCTGCGTTTTTCAATATGCTGAGAATGAATCCTGTTCGTCGATTTGATGAGATGGACGCGCGAGATCTATTCTTATTTCTCATAGTAACTCCTATTCTCACCTGATCACTACCCTATATATATATATATATATATAGATATCCTAAGTTTTTTTCATCAATGGATAATTGATCGTATTGTCAAAATCAGTGATAACAAATTAAATTTTTTAATTTAAATGTTTAGTATGTAGTTTATTTTGTTTGACTTGGATTTTTGATAATACAATCAGTGTTTTCCGATGTTCCGGAATTTTTTTTGAATATTTTTACATAATTTTAAATAGTTTAGGTATTTATTTAAACAGAGGATGGATCATATGATAATAAATAAGTATGTTAAAAATAAGAATGAATTTCATCCATTAGATCTAATTAAATCAATGACTAATAACTAATCAAGCAACACTTAAAACGCTATCAAGCAATAAATGATCAAGCAACATCTGAAATAGAATCAAGCAATATTGTAATCATGCAACAACTAAAACACAATCAAGCAACATTGTAAAGGTAATCAAGCAGCTTTATCATTTTATCACGAGATGATTTTTTATCACCGGATCCAATCCCTATTTAAACATTTCAATAAGTTGAAATAAATTTTAAAATATGCATAATTCAAAATATAATTGTATCTTTCCACTTTAATTATTGATTGTTGGGTTGAAAGATGACCTTTCGCTATTAGTTAAAATAATCTTGAATTCTCAATCCAATTAATTGAGAAAATCTTATTTTCGAGTCTCAATTTAAATTCTTTTTTTTTTAACCCTCAATTTAAATTCTTAAGAACTTCTAAGTTTTGAGTTAGGTTCTAAATTAACTATTTGTTAATTTTAAATTAATAATATTTTAAATTTGAAATATGTAATTTAAAAAACTTCAACTATAGAAATTAAAAAATCAGATCAAGAGTTGATAATATTTTGCTGGAATTAAGATTTTAAAGGAAGAAGATATTTTTTTGAACTAACAAGTAACAAATGATATGATTAAATTGAAACAGAAATGTTCACTTAGTGGGTAAGTGTTAATATATAATATCATGGTATCAATTTTAATTATTATTGGTATGAATGTTAGTTGGTGAGCATTTGTGTAAGCTGAAAACATCATTTTTACGTTTAACTCTGATATATTACATGTTAAGTTAAACTGAAAAAAATTCCAAAATATCTGGATGGTTCAAATTACTGAGATCAACCGTTAAAATTAAAAAACTAGCATTATATATTGGGAATGTTAGCTACGACTAAACGGTTTAAGCGAGTTTTATCTATTAACCTTAGTCAAACCCATCTAATATACCATAATTAAAGATTAATAAACCCAATTTGAAATGGGTGAAACCATTTGGGTATAGATAAAATCCTACTAAACTGTTTAGGCGTGCCTAACGCAAGTTTGTCTTATATATTTACTGTCTACTTAATTTAACTCTTATACATACATGTAAGATGTAACTATATTTTTGCGAAGAAAAGCTTCGACTATTGGGTTCCGGCTCAGTGAGAGAATAGATGAGCATGTGGCCGTATGCTTCACTCTCTCTAGAATATATTATACGCAGACGATGGATCAACGGAAAAAGAGTAGAAGCTCAGCATCGGGATTTAGAGAGAGAGAGGGGAAATAAACTCACATGCTAACAACGTGACAAGTAGCATTATTGTCAAATGAGCAATCACAGGTCACCGCATTTTCGTTGCCCTTAGCCGGGTTCCGGGTCACCCAACCCGACGCCCCGCTGCATGGATCCACGCTGAAATCCCAATCCCCTTTCCCCAAACTTGTCGCGATTGCCTGCAACGATTCCACTGTCCAAACCCAATAATAACAAAAATCTCAAATATATACATGAAAAAAAAAATTCACAGAAAATGCAGATTCATGTTAAAACCTTAAAGCATTAATTAATCAACCTTCACCAGGAGGCAGGAGAGCAGCTCCAGAAGCAAAGCTCAGAAACAAAATCAACGAAATAAGCCATAGAAATGACATTATTCGTCGAAGAATGAAATAGAATGAAGAATGTGGAACCGGTTTCTAGAAGTGGATATGTGGTAATGCCATCTCTTAATGACCAAGACTTCGATTTTAGAGAGAGAGAGAGAGAGATTGAAGATGATGGGTGTGAAGTAAGAACGCGGAGACTGGTCGTTTTGTAAATTTGTAGTGTAGATATGTAAGCGACTAAGGGATGAAAAGGAAAGCCTAGTTGGCAACTTGTAATTCTCTATAGAGAATATAAGAGACAATTTCATAAACTGTGTGAAGATTATTAATTGCAATACTCATCAATGATTCCTTCTTAAAGCAAGATTTACTATCTACCTCTCCTTCGATAAATTGTATTATCTTGACATAATGTTAAATGAAGCTACGTACTATCAATGGGTTCCAAACTTTAGAATCCAAATAGTTAAACATTTTTCTAGAATAAATTGGTTATCAGTTTGAATTATATTGGGAACACTCTTAATTAAAATAACGTACCTCATTTAAAAATAATACCACTACAAGAAAAACATTGAACAACAACACTAAAAAGACAACATTTTTCATTGAAAAGTGTTGTCGTAGACTAAAAAAGTGTTGTTGTAAATAAAAGTGTTGTCTTTTCGTCGAATAATACGCTAAAAGACAACGGTTCTACACTAGTGTTGTTGTTTACGTGTTGTCTATTATCGAAAAGACAACAGTTGCTAAAAAATACGCTAAAAGACAACGGTTTTACACAAGTGTTGTTGTTTACGTGTTGTCTATTATCGAAAAGACAACAATAGCTAAAAAATACGCTAAAAGACAACAGTTTTACACTAGTGTTGTTGTTTGCGTGTTGTCTATTATCGAAAAGACAACAGTTGCATTTGTGTGTTGTTATTTGAGTGTTGTTATTCTTTTTTTTTATTGATTCTTATTTAATTGATAAAAATACTCTGTAATATTTTTAAGAATTAAACGTTACATTTGGTGTATTTAATAGTTTTTCCTATATTATTTTATACTTATTTGTTTTTGTAAAAATAATAATTAAATTTAGGAAACAAGATAATTAAATATATAATAAAACACCATTAGATGGTAGAAGATTTTGTCCATATTTCTAGCTACTACAATAATAATTGTGCCTGGTAAAACCATCCTGCTGATAACCAAAAGATCATAGGTTTGAAATACCTTTGAAATATGTGGGTATGTGAATTTTAAATTAATAACTCAGAGGAATTAACTATTTGTAAATGATTATTCAAAAAAATACATGAAGTGTTTAAAAAATACCTCGATTATTAGACTAATTATAAAATATGAAATGACAAAACAAATATGTGCTAGTTTATTTGATTTAGATTAAAGTTACATTAATAATTATAATTATAAATTATAAAGAAATTATATAATTTGTGTATGTAGTTTAGATGGTAGAGCTCTCGCGTATCATGCAAGAGGTACTGTGATCGATACCCCGCTTCTCCATTTTAATTTTTTTTATGTCAGAGAAAAGACAACGGTTTAAAAGACAACAGTTTTAAACCCGTTGTCTTTTTTAGAAACGACAACGGTTTCAAAACTGTTGTCTTTCAGTACCAACTTACAACAACACCACTTACGACAACACTTCATAATACCCTACAACAACACTTTTTAACCGTTGTTGTTTCGCTTTTTTCTTGTAGTGTACTGTTAAATCTCGGAATTATGAGGTTGATTTTTAGAAGAGTACTTGATAAAATAATATGGAAATAGCAAATGAAATGGTACTAAATGCTTTATTGTAAATAAAGCTCAATTGTTTTTGCTTTTATTGATGTATTGAATGCTAAATTTAATGTGTTTTTTTAAAATAAATGAGACCCTATTTATAGAAGTCAAAACAAATAGATGACTTTAAGCGAAAAGATGCAACTCTTCAACTGAACCGGTGGTTCGACGGTCGCATTCGTTCGGTTGAGCTGTGTCACTTCTTGGTATCCTTCGGCAGTTTGATGAGTGATTTGTTAGAACAGATTGCTTCGGTCTTGGGCCGGTTCGACCAGTGAGTGGTTCGACTGATAATGAGTTCGGCCAATGCTGAGTTCGAATTCGGAATCATAGTTAGCCGAACAGCTTGACTTGGTCATCTATTCCGTGCTTTAGTGATCCTCTTTTGAGATTTCTTCTTTGATGGACTCGGAAATGAGCTTGTTCATTTCTGGGTCATAACAATAGCCCCCCGGCTTTCATCCGATTGATATTGAGTTCGGCGAAGGCGATGTATCTGGTTTCAATCCATTCATTTTCCTACAAAGAAAATCAAAGAAGAAAGGATATTTCCCTATCCTGAACCGTGGTTTGGAAATTTTCAAGAAATAAGATTTTTTATTATTATAATTAGTCGTGGCTCTATGATTTTTTTGAGAATATATATATATTTTTTTAGAATTTATCTGTGATGTTCGTCCTATGAATCAACCCTTTTCCAATATTAGGAAATTTCAAGGGATATTCTGCGATGTTCGTCTTACAATTATCTTCGAATCCGTGACTGGCTAGGTCTGATTCGTCTACGAAGAATGCTCTTGCAGGTTTTTGAAACATGTCATGTAATTGTTTACAAGTTAGTCGGGGAGCGACCCCGAGCCCATGAGCACACTACGCCAAAATACACCCTGACTGTTTACTGGGTTATTTGTTTTGGTTTCGCAGTCTTCGAAAAGTTGTGCGGATAGAAGTACTTTTCGACTTTGATATCCTAAGCTCTTCGGAAAATGGTGGCTGACCCGGCCAAGGGCATCATTGGCTCTTTTTTTACATTGGTGGAACAACTTCTTGTTCGAACTAATTTTGTTCGAACTTGATTTTTCGATAGCAACTTGTTCGAGCTTGATTTGCCGCCTGAAAATGGTTAGAATTTATTAGGCGGGCTTTTTAAATTTTGAATCCGAAGAGTCGCAACACGTGTCACTGTTTGACTGGCTTTGGCCAAATTGAGTGCACGAGTTTTAAGGTAAATTCGCCTATAAATACCCCCATTTTTCATTTTTTTTTTGCCTGTGCGCTTCGGAGCTCTTCGAACAATTCTCTCAGCAAGGATTAGTAATCTCTTTTGTTCATTCCCATTTTTTTTCAAACATGAGTAGTTCAAGTAGCAATAGTTCGAGCAGTGAGTTGGGCAGTAGTAGTGATAATAGTGGTCGAAGCAGTGGCTGGGAAGATCCCCAGCCATCTGGTTCTACTAGCAATAATCCCCGAACCTCCACCGAATGAACCCAAACTTTCACAAAGCTAAGATCGTGAACCCATTCCGGATAGGCAACCCGAACCCTCTTTTTCTCATTCACTGAATGTGTCCTCGGTTTTAGCCCCTGACATCTTTCCAGGAATGTACGATCAATCTATCCGAGGCTCGCTTCTTGATACCCCTTCGGATCTGAATGCAATAAAGTTGGACACAATTCTCAAGCAGTATGACATCTCCAAAAGGGTAAACCTAATCGCCCCCGATAAGGACGATCATCCCCATTGCCCACCATACAGTTTTATGGCCTTTTCGGCTAGAGTTTTTGAATACGGGGTTCGGTTTCCTCTTCATTCATTTTTTTGTTCAAATTCTTGAACTTTATAACCTCGCCCCAATTCAGCTTTCTCCCATAGCCTGATGTCATATGATCGGGACCTATTTTATTTTTCTAGATGCCGAACTCGAAGAACCGAGCATGAGGGAATGGGTTGAGTTATATTACTTAGTCCACAAGAGTGATCAAGAATACTATTGTTTTCCAAGTATGCGAAGAACCCGAAGCCCCTGGTGAAAAGGACCAAATCAAACTCCAAGAAGTGGATCCAGGAGTTCTTCTTTGTCCAGATCCCGGATTACCCCGGACTGAGCAGAGTTCTTCGAACTTCTTCCCATACGTTTTATTCTTGTTATGAATTATCTTTTTTTGAGTTCTTACATGTTGAAATTTTCTTTTTGTAGGTCAAAAGAGAAAACTCCTTTCCAATCACGGGCTTGAAAGGATTTGAAAAGAGTACGAGCAACCGGTTCAAGATTTTGATACATTGCTCTGAGGCCACTCACTCAGTATCTACGGGATTTTCAATCCAATGGAAAGGCTAACTCCCGAAGAGCTCGTGAAATATCAGTAGTAGCAGCAGGGAAGGAAGAATAAAAAGACGAAGCAAACTGTCCCGAAGGACCAAGGCCGGGGCCCCTAAAAGCCAAATGAGAAGAAAATTGACAAGACCCAAAGCCAAGTGGTACCCAGAAGCCGAAGACAAAAAGAGAGATCAAACTCCCGATCTTTCCAAAGCTGAGTCTGAGGACCAAGTTCCTCTTGAACAGAGGAAGAAGAAGAAGGATGAGGAATGAGAGATCCTGGATCTCAATGCTGATGAGGAGAGGCAGGATGAAGGCACCGGTCAACATTTGAGAAAATAAATAGTCCTCGACATCTCGGATGCAGTCCTCGAGCGACATAAAAGAGAGAAGTCGATTGCCACTTTCCATGCTTTCGTGGATGTACTATTCTAAGGTCCTCTGTGGCCGACAAAATCTGTGACTCGACAATCTTTCTTCACCAATGCCTTGATATCCCTGATGGTGAGTGTTCTATTTATTCATGAACTCATAATTCTTGTTCGAAGCCTCGGTTTGACAACCTTCTTGGTTAAGGACTACGACCGGTGCTTCCTCGGTCTCTAGGATGTGCAAAAAGATCTCATCTTGGCCGAGAAAGAGTGGGACAAACTCCTCCAAGAGCGGAATCATGTTGTTTCCGAACTGTTGGTTGCCACTGTGAATTTAAAGAATTCGCAGGACTTAATCGAGCAATTGACTAAGGACCGAAAGTTGGCTGTCGAAGAGTTGGCCCGAATGAGGGACCACACCCACAAGCTCTTGGAGGAGCTCAACCTGGAGGCTCAGAGGCGTGCTGACTCTGAAGCCAAACTTAGGGCTGAGGCCGAGGAGGCTCGGGTTGCTTTGGATCAAGCTCTAACTACTGGTGAAGGCTTGAATATCGCCAACTTGCTTGCTACTCCCCTCGGTGTCAAGACTTTCAACATGATAGAAAAGCTGATCCAAAAGAAAGTCAAGGTTGTTGTGGTGGTGAAGCATTTGGAACCTTGGCTTCGTCTATTCTACTCCAGCCGCCTCAGAAGGATCTTCTGAAGATGAAGAGGGTGATAAGGCTAATCAGAAGAAGGCCGAAGAGATCTTCTCGAAGCAGCTGGGGGATAACTTGGAGAGGGACAAGCAGTCCAGGAATGAGCAGGAGAAGGCTGATGTGCTGAATCCGAAGCAGCCGAATACCCAAGAGCCGAACACGACCTCCAACACTTGATTTTCTCTTATGATCTTGTAATTTTATGTTTTATTAGTACTAAATATTCTTCTTTTTGCTATAAACAATTATATACTTTTTTATGAATGGATCGAACTAATTTTATTTGAGGATATCAGAATTCGAACAAATTTTGTCTAAAGTTCTTGATAACTTTGATTAATATTCAATCTATGGTAATTCAAATTTTCTCAAAAACTATACAGGACTTTTGATTCGAATTAACTTCACAATTTTTGTCCAAACATCGCGGTTCAAACGCCTATACAATTTTATTCAAACTTCTAACGTTCAACAACTTCACAATCTTTGGCCGAACTAACAATCTTCGAACAATCGTTGAAATTTAGAAATAATATTTCTTCAAGTATTTGATATTCCATGCATTAGGGATAGATTTTCCTTCGGGAGTTTTGAGTCGATATGCTCCGTTCCCCACTATTGATTCGACAATGTAAGGCCTTTCCCAATTCGGACCTTGTTTTCCCGCACTGAGCTCTTGAGTATTTCGGAACCATTCTTTGAATTTGAGTCATTCGGCCGGAAGCTTCCATTCTTTTTTCATCAAGGAGTTCCAACAAGTCGAATAGTTTTTCTTGATTTTGTTCTTTGTTGAACAACTAGACCCTTGGACTTCCTTGAATGACTTCGATGGGTGACACAACATCGATTCCATATTCTAGGGAGAAAGGAGTTTCACCCGTAGTTGTTTTAAAAATTGTTCGATAAGCCCACAGTACGGTTGGAAGTTCTTCGACCCAGGCAGATTTTTTGACTGATAGTTTCTTCTTAAGTATGTTGATGATTGTTTTGTTCGATGACTCGACCAAACCATTTTTCTCAGGATATCTTGGGGTTGAGAATAGTGGACGAGCCCCAATCGTATCACAATAATCCTTGAATTTTTTGCTAGTAAATTGGCGGTTGTTGTCAGTAATAATTTCCCGAGGTAGTCCGAACCGACAAACAATGTTTTTTGAGAGAAAGTTGATCATCTCAGTGTCTCGCTCTCTGAAAAGTGGCTCGACTCGACCCATTTAGTGAACGAATCCATAGCAACTACCAAGTATTCTTTTTTACCTTTAGCTTTTGGTAGTTTTCCCATGATATCGATCCCCCATCAAGAGAATGGCCAAGTGGTTTGGCATGCAAATGTGTTAAGCCCACGAATCTTTGACAACTTGCACATTTCCAAACTATCTCTTCGGCATCTTTTCATGGTTTGCCAATAAAATCCAACTGTGATGGTTTTGTGGGCTAAACTTCTGAAGCCCGAATGATTTCCACAACTCCCCGAGTGGATTTATGATAGGACCGAAGAGCTTCACACACACATTTTAGCAATGGTCCCTCGAAGGACCTTTTATAGAGTTAGTCGTCTAGTAGAGTGAACCGTGTTGCTCTTTGGGTTAGCCGAATTGCCTCGGCCTTTTGCTACGGTAGAACTCCCTCTAATATATATTTAACAATTGGACTCATCCAAGAGTCTTGGGGATTGTCCACCATGTAAATTTCCATTAGTTCGGATTCACGGTCCCTTGTGGCTGGCCAAAGTGCCACAGTGAGTGGGATGGTTCGAGTACCCCATGAACTTGTGGCAATAACCAGATTTGCAAGGGCGTTGGCATGCGAATTTTCTTCTCTGGGAACATGCGTCACTTCTACTTCTTTGAATTTAGATTTGAGTTCCTTGGCTAGTTCATGATATGCTAACATTCGAGCATCCCTTGTTTGGAACTCTCCTCGAACCTGATTAACGACGAGCTGTGAGTCAAACTCAATCTTTAACTTTTTTACTTTAAATCTAGTGCTACTTGTAGTCTTACAATCAAAGCTTCGTACTCGGCTATGCTATTTGTGGTTCGTAATTCAAAGTGAATTCCCCTTTCAACGACCCATCTTTCGGGAGATACAAGTAGTATCCCGGCTCCATTGCCCCTATAAATACTGGAGCCATTTATAGCAAGGGTCCAGAATTCTAGACTATCTGAAGTGGGTCGTAGTTCGATCTCGGCCATGAGATGGAGCTCGGGCATATAATCTGCGATGAAATCGGCTAAGATATGAGATTTGATGGTGTTTCTTAGCTCAAATTGAAGTCCGTAGCCCCCTAGTTCATCATTCGGCCTGATAGGTCCGGCTTGGATAGAACATGCCGCATTGGAAATGATGAAACCACTTTGATTTGATGTGACTCAAAGTACGTCCTTAGTTTTTTTAATGTCATGACGAGAGCCAGAACAAGTTTTTCAAGAGCCGGGTACCGCATCTCAGTGTCGAGAAGCATTCGGATGATGTAGTAGTAGGGTGTTAGCTTTCATTTTCATCTCAGACAAGCACGACATTATGGCTTTTTTTGAGATAGCTATATATATATAGTTGCAGTTCGTCATTTGGTTCAACCTTTGCCATGACGAGGGGACTTGTTAAATATTACTTCAAGGAATTGAGCACTTCGTCGCACTGTTGAGTCCATTCGAACTTCTTTGCTTTTCTTAATAGATAAAAGAATGAATTCGTTCGATCTGAATATCGTGCCACAAATCTGCTAAGTGCTGCCAATTTTCTAATCATCCGATGTACGTCCTTCACATTTTTGAGCGACTGGATGTTTTGAATTGCCTTGATCTGGAGTGTATCGGCCTCAATTCCTCTTCGACTAATTATGTATCTGAGAAATTTTCCAGACGAAACACCAAAAACATATTTTGCGAGGTTAAACCGCATGTTGAACTTCTCCAAGATTTGGAATGTTCCAGCTAGATACTAAAGGTGGTCTTCGAAATTGTCCGACTTCACCAGGATATCACTGTTGTGTTCTATAGTGATACTACAGGACTAATGTGCAAGTATACACAAATCACAAGTAATATAGTCAAGAGAGACCAGATATCGTACCCAAGGGAGTGGGTTTCTAAATCGTGCACTATGAATTGTTTGTAATTTGAAAAGAGAGTTTTGTCTAAGTCTATTCAAAACATAAAATGCGCAACAATTATAATTCCAAACAAAGCTAAGATCAGTAATATTTCTTCACTCCACAAAATAATCATAAAGGTTATGGTTGGTTTTACAAATACTAGAAAACACACTCGGGTTATGGAATACAACTCACCACCGCTATCCTATATGATAGAGTTTATGTCTCGCAATCCCCCGAACCTTAGAACTTTTTCTAATCTTGCCTAGTGAACTGTCTCCCTACTAGATCTACACCCTTTCACAAGAATTCATATGTCTATGCCTTTCTTAGTGATCAGACGATGACAAAATAAAACCAAGCTCGATTAAGTTGCATTGTCTCACATGTCTATGGAATCAACACTATTATCTAAGATCCCCTCGGCCTATTTCTCCTTTCGGTCTCCATAGGTGATGGGTTTCTATTCACTGTCGGGCTCAAGAAACAGTTGAAAACAGGATCAAAGATAAGTTCAATCGTACGAAACTTAGTTCTAATATATATTCAAGCAAATGGTGTTTTGCTCCAGAACCGAAGTGTTTAATGAAATTAGCTCATGCTCGAAAGTAAAAGAAATAAAAGCATAAGATCATTCATCATCAAAATACAACTTGAAAATCTATAAACAAACTATAGACGATGATCCTTTCGTGTTCAGATTTCTTCCTCTACAAGCTCGATCTCCAAGCACGTCTGCTCTCTGTTCGTGTGTTGTTGTAATTGTGTCTCTCAAAAAGTGCCAAGCCTTTTTGTTAATATTCTCTTTCTCACAGCCGTTGATCTCCTTCTCTCCTCCATGATGCATCCACGTGTGCAAATGTCACTGTTTCCTTCAGACAAGGGATCGGCTTCCTTTAGTGCCACCTGTCTCCCCAGCAGACAAGATCAAAAAGGACCTTTATCCTTGTCTCTGAGTGGTCTCGGAGAGAGAAAGTCTTCAGCCTTCTTGTTCATGCATTTCCTATGCTCAAGCATATCTCTCAACAGCATGCGGCAGGTAAGCTCTAGCATTCCGAACCTGGTCAAAACTTCACCAAATGCTTGCAAAAACTTATTAAAACTTGCACAATTTAAAATACTATGACTTAATTGCAAATAAGCATAAACAAGCAAAAATGACTTTGATTGCTAAGCATCTTATTCAAAACAACATCTAAAGTTCATGAAAAGAAATCAAAAGATAACTCTTTATGAGAGTTATCACCCCCCCAAACTTAAGATGTTGCTTGTCCTCAAGCAACAAAAACAAACTAAACCAAAATAAAATTTGCAAGTAATAAGCTAAAATTGTTCATCTCCTTGTTTATGAAGCCTTCAACAAAAATTAAAAAGAAAGCATGAGTAGTGGTTCTCTTGATTGCTCAACTTCAGTCCTCGTTCTTTGCAAAGCTTAACAATATACATTCATCTAATCTTACAATCCAAAGTTGTCCGAAAAGAAAATCAGATTTCAAGATAGCTAAAACAGAGCTGAGCTTAACTTTAACTACTTATTCAAGATTCAATGCTCATCAATGCCATGTTTCTTTTCCTACCCAATCATCCTCTCTTGTTCTCAACTAATAGGATTCACATCACACTTAGATCAAGAGGACTTTAAAAGCTTCTAATGTTAGGCCAAGGTTCAAGGTGAGAAAATTTGGAAAGAGTGACTTTAAGTCTAGAGGTGTTGTCCTTATTCTACCCTTGAATTTATTTCAATTTTTCTTTCTATAACCTCTTCTTTTCAGCAATTTGCTATTACTATCACACTTGGCTAAATCCCCAACAAACGATGTGGAAATTAGCTTTATTTCAAACATTTTACAGGCTAACACAACTGCCTATTCTCTCTTTTTTCTATATATATATATATATATTTTCAGGCCAAAATGCCTTTCTTTTCTTATCTTTTTTTAACAAGGGTAACAAGTTAACACTTCGGCTAGAAGTGATACTCCCCCAAACTTGAAACATAACATTGCCCTCAATGTTAGAGTAGAACTAGATCGGAACAACCCTATAGACTAGGATGTGTTTGGACTGTGGCGAAACATGAAGCAGGCAAAAACAAGAAAAAGGCTCAAGCTCAAATCTAGGTGCAAATGGAATTTCAATCATAGCAAATAAATCTTCTGAAGGCACAAAGATCAAGCAACTGCCTTAATCATCTCTAAGTAAGTGTGCTTAGACCTAATTCATATCGACCAAGATTGAACTTAGGGTAGATGACATTTCACAATGTGAAATTCAAGATGTAGTACCAGCTAAGCTCAAGCTCATGTCTAGCATATCAGGTTTATTCAAAAGCAATGTTGCGTTCAAACTTTGTTTTGTAGATCCTGATATTATGTACAAAGTTAAACAACGAAAGTAAACGAGGATTGACTCTCAGCAATCACTATCACAACCACTCATGCAGAAGAAAGAATGAGGAAAAAAACGAGGCATCATCAGGCAGAAGGAGAATGAACTACTAAACTTAGAACAAAATATTATAAAACCAAAGGAACTATCATGCTTTAACATGAAACAAGCATAAAAGTTCGGAAACCGATTCATCAAAAACTAATACCCAACCACTAAAAACAGAATAACATAACCATACGAAAATTAAAATTGTTTTTGCAAAACAAAGATAAAAGTTAGAAGGGACCCTGGTCATCATGCTGAGCTTCCAACAACTTTTGCCTTCTTTCCACGACTACCCTTCCTTTTCATCAGCCGGCTGGTTTGAGTCTTGATCTTATGTAACACCTTGTGCATCATTTAAAATCCCTTCAGCAACTTCGCCTATTTTGCCTTGATCACGGACAACTCCTTCTGCAAAGCTTCCATTGCATCACCATATGCAGCAGTTGCTTCCCCTTGCGCACGAGCCTGGGCTTGAGCATGCCTTTTCGTTAGGTAATGGATGTTGAAATAGCTCTTGGCAATGCTCCGCGGCTCATCCAAGTGAAAAGAAACCCCTGCACGCTTGCAGAGTTCAGAAATCAGCGAGGGGTAGAAGATTGGTCCCGCTTTCTTTGAAGCTTGAGCTATGATGGAATCAATGATGAATGGAGCGATGTCTATCGGATCTCCCTTCACAATATCTGCCACCATCAAAATTCTTTCTTGTCCAACCAGAGTATTGTGAGTTGTGGAACTAATCCGGTTCCTCAAGAAGTGGATCCAAGTCTTGGCCTCGGTTGTGAGAAAGCTAGCCAGGGCAGACAGGTTGTCTTTGGTCTCATCCACCCATTGAGCTCCTGGCACGGACACTACACCTAGAGCTTCATCTAGTTGCTCCCTTGTCACTGAGTTCAGCAGATCCATAAAAGTATCGGGCTGCGACGGATGTGTTCCATAAACTACGTGAACAGTTTTGGGGTTCAGGATCACCTCCTTACCTCGGACGATTGCTCTAAGCTCATAATCCACCCATGTTGACAGCTCACAATTAGCATAGAATTCTTGGACGAGCGCAATAACTGGCGCAGGCTGCATCACCACGAATGGTTCCCAACCCTACTGCTCAACGCTGCGAAAGATGACATCAGGTAACTTGGAGAGATCCTTAAAACCCCTTTCCAAATTGAACTTCCGACTTGCAAGTTCGTGCATTCTGGCTTTGTGTAATTTTGAAGAAAATTTGTGGATTTGATCAATCTCCTCTGCAGATAGCTCCACAACCTTAGCTTTCCCACGCTTTACATCCTTTTGTCGCTCCTTGTCTGTCTTCTTTGCTGAGCTTTCTCCGGTTTCCTTAGTAGTAACTTGCTTTACACGCCTCCCGATTTCCCTATTTCTCAAAACACCCTTGTCATCTTCGACAGTTTCAACTCTCTTTTGCTTCCTAGGTGCTGAAGTTTTCTCAGGTACGGTCTCCTTTTCCTTCCTAGATGACTTCCCACTAGACGTGGCTGCTTGCTACTTTGATGCAGTAGCATTATCTCCTGCGGTTTCCTCTTCAATGCTCACTTCCTTCTCCTTTTCAAGTGATTGATTTTGGGTCTCCGAACTCTTATGAGCGCTGAGCTCGCTCTCCATCTCATGTTCTTCAGACTGGCCTGCTTCTGTTCCCTTTGTACTAGTATCAACACCCTCTGATTTCTCTGACTCGTGCTCGCTTTCCAGCTCTTTAGACTAGCCATCAGCATTGTCCTCTACCTCTGTTTCCACATCTTCAGTCTCCGGTTGTTCTAATTCATGTTCTGCTTCTGGCTCCTCAGACTGGCCATCAGCACTTTCTTCTCCCTCAGATCCCGCATCTTCAGATTGTGCATCTTCCTGTTCTTTAGCAACGGCTTCCTTTGCGGGGTTCTTTACAGTTTCAAGGTCAAGTTTTGATGTGGCTGCGTCAACCAAATCCATCAGGTTCCCTTGCTTAGACTTGGTACCCGCAGTCTTAGGCTTCTTGGATGGCTCATCGGGGATTTCTACTGGGTTTTCGGCACTGGTGAGTGGTAGTTTCGCATTCCTCTGGGCCATGATTGAGACAGCAGCCCTGCTTGACCTCCTCAATGGTGGAGTGGGCTCCGGCTTCTTTGCCTTCTTGGTAATCTTGGGTTTTGATGAAGCTGGGCTCGCCTTTTCTGGAGTCGTCACAGGGTACTCAACCTCCATCCCTGGTCTCTTCTTCCCGCTTTGCTTTGTCCTCATGTTTGAATCTACAAAAAGCAAATCTTCAGACCCCAAAAGCAAGATATAACATTCGATTGCTTAAAATTTTCTTTTTCAAATCAACATTTTTACCCCCAAACTTTGAGTTCACTCAAAGTTTCATGCAACAGATTAAACACCAGTTTAAAATTTAAAAACATCACAAGCCCTAGCATAAACCTGTCAGACTATCCTGTCAGAACTACTGCATGCGAATCGCAATGATTACAGAAGCCAAGATAAGTATTTCAAATTCTTTCCAACTTCAGGGGTTCGATAATCATGCAAACATGGAGTATCGATTCATGCCCAAGATAATAAAGTAACACAAACATCAAACCCAAACATACCCGCCATTTCAAGTTGCGAAATCAAATAAGAACAGGGAGAACTGAGTTCGGAAAAGAGTTGAAACACCCCTAAAAGCAAAGCAGTTAAAATAAAGAAGAGTTCGTACCTGTTGTGCGACGATAACTTCCTTAAGTATGCACAAGACTTCCCAAATTCTTTTGCCCAATTTGCTAAAGATGGAGTGATTTTTGAAGATTTTCAATAATATCAATCGGGTATAAATAACCCCACTTTAAGCAAAGTTAAGCATCAGAAATAAGGAAACCCTTCAACTTCCCTTGATTAGACACAACCTTTCCTATCAATTCAAAAAGTAACTTTCATAAACCGTCATTCCTAGGGATAACCGCACTCTCTCTCCTCAACGGCTATGTGTTTAATCCCTATCCACAAACTTTCCAAAATCACTATTTGTCTTTTCTCTTTTTTTTATACTAAAAGCATAAAATACCTAAACACATATCACGAAACAAAATACTTAAAATATTCTACATGCTGAAATCAATTATACTAAACACCCATGTTACTCACAGGCTGTAGCATCTACTTTCCTAAGGTTAATTTGCAACAGATTTAAATTTAAATAGGCAGAAAAAAAAATGCAGAATTAAAATATGAATCCTAAGCTATCATCACATGCTTCATCTATTCCTCATGATAGCTTAGGTTACCTTAGCTTCAAGGCTCTGCCAAATTGAAAGAGGCCTTCAGATTTCTCCAACCTTTGTCATGATATTGCTTTACCCTTTGCCCATTGATAAGCTCGTTTTTCTACTCTCTTATCGCATAGTTTTTCTTTTCTTTTATGCATTTTAGCTTGTTTTCTTGAATAAACTGAGCATCAGTATATATTAGAGGGTGTTATGCTTGTCATGGTGAGATTTCGCAGGTTTTAGGCCAAATCCAATAGAGAACCCGTACCGGAAGCAGCAGATGTTCAAAGAAACAGTCTCTAATTCTTCCGCCGATGGAATCTGAGCTATTGGAGCATGTCATTTGAAAGATCTTTGAGTTAGCTTTCCAACGCAACTGGAATCGGGTTAATCGGAGTTCGGATGCAAAAGTTATGGCCAAAACCGTGAGACTGCGCAGAAGGGTCAGAAGTGGCGAAACGCCTCTGTTTCGACCGAAATGAAGCCATCTCAACCGGGCCGAATTCTCCATCTCGGCCGTGGCAAGGGCCATCTCGGTCGAGACAGACTTATTTGGCGAGATTTGGCGAGATTTTCACATATTTTGGGCGAGAATTTCTTGGGGAACAAGATATACATCAATATGGAAGCAATAAATCATACCTTTTGAAGATATACATCCATGACCTCAACCCTACTTCTATATAAACTCATAATTAGCTCAGAATTCAGATCCTTCATCCTTCTTTTTAGTTTTTACACCTTTATTTTCTGTTTTCTATATAATTCCTCTTTACTTTTATTTGTCAAACCTTTACTTTTCAATTC
>JAPKLW010002461.1:41400-85565 GCA_026898455.1 Plectranthus barbatus
ATTAATCGAAGGACCGAGAGGTGAAGGTTAGTAACAGGGAGTTAGGGTTTAATACTTTTGATTATCTGTCCGACCAAGAAGATTCCAATTGTAGGATTAATCTGGACTTTTATGAAATTAATTAACTTTGTGTGTTTGAGACCGAGAGGAGATAACCACTAGTTAGTAATTTTGGATTTAATTGCCCGACCAAGGAATTAATTCCACATTAACAGATTTTCCACTAAAAATATCTTTTCTGGGTTTGAATATTTGTTTCTTGCATGTTGATCAGATTGGTAGATTTCCCTGGAATCTGTGCTTTTTAATATTTGTTTTTATCCCTTTAATTTCCTTGCTTTGAAAAACTCAAAACCCTTTTGAATTGATTTACCCAAACAAAAGATCTGAAAACCTTATTCAGTATATGATTTCCCTTCGTTGTACTATCCCTGTGGGATCGACCAACCCCTGGGTTGTTTATAAATTTATTTGCCCTTTGCTATAATTTGTATGCAGATTTAGCATCGATCACCCATTGACCTTGAAGGTGCTTCCTGTGCTTTCATCTCTCAAATCCACAGCTCCATGAGGATAAATCTTCACCAAAGTGAAAGGTCCTGACCACCTGGACTTGAGTTTTCCAGGAAACAGCCTCAACCTAGCATTGAAAAGCAACACCTGCTGTCCTTCCTCCAAATTTCTGTTTGCTATCTTGCTGTCATGCCATCTTTTCACTTTTTCTTTGTATATCTTTGTATTCTCATAGCTCTGCATCCTCAATTCTTCTAACTAAGTCAACTGTAACATCCTCTTCTCTCCACATGACTTAAGATCAAGGTTCAGTTTCCTAGTGGCCCAAAATGCCTTATGCTCCATTTCTAAAGGTAAATGGCAAGCTTTTCCAAATACAATCCTGTAAGGAGACATTCCCAAAGGGGTTTTATATGTTGTACGATAAGCCCATAACGAGTCATCCAAGTGTTTGGACCAGTCCTTCCTCATGGTGTTCACCACCTTTTCCAAAACACTTTTCACCTCTCTGTTTGATAATTCAGCTAATCCATGGTCTGTGGATGATAAGCAGTCGAAACCTTGTGGTTAATGTTGTACTTGGCTAGGAGAGCAACCAAACTCTTATTAATGAAATGTGTTCCTTCATCACTGATGATTGCCCTTGGTGTTCCAAACCTTGTAAAAATGTTTTTGTGTAGAAATTTTATTACAGTGGCAGCATCATTGTGAGCACCAGCACAAGCCTCTACCCACCTAGATACATAATCAACAACTAACAAAATATATTCATTTCCAAAAGAAGAGGGAAATGGCCCCATGAATTCCATACCCCACACATCAAATAGTTCTACTTCCACTATGTTGTTAAGAGGCATAGCATTCTTGGCTGGCGAATTCCCCACCCTTTGACATCTATCACAGCTCTTCACAAACTCAAAAGCATCTTTGAAAATTCTTGGCAAATAAAATCCCGACTGCAGCACTTTGGCAGCTGTTCTCTGTCCCCCAAAATGCCCTCCATATGCTGAAGCATGGCATTCATTCAAAATTTCTGGAATTTTATAATCTGGAACACATCTTCTGAAAATTTGATCAGGACCCAGTCTATACAAGGTTGGATCATCCCAATAATAGAACTTTGCATCGTGTAGAAACCTTTTCAACTGTTATCCATGCAAACCATATGGTTTTCGACCTGTAGCAAGATCATTTGCAATGTCTGCAAACCAGGGTGCATCTTCCTTGCATGCCATGAGTTGTTCATTTGGAAAATCATCATTAATCTGCACTGTGTCATCCACTCCAAACGGATTTTCCAGTCTTGACAAATGATCAGCAACTTGATTCTCTGTTCCTTTTCTATCCTTGATTTCCAAATCGAATTCTTGCAGGAGAAGTATCCATCTAATGAGCCTTGGCTTTGCATCCTTCTTAGCCATTAAGTACTTGATTGCCGAATGATCAGTGAACTCTATTACCTTGGCTCCAACTAGATAGGACCTGAACTTGTCAAAGGCAAATACCACTGCCAACAACTCTTTCTCTGTAGTTGTATAGTTCTTCTGTGCACCATCCATTATTTTGCTCGCATAATAAATAGATCTGAAAATCTTATCCTTTCTCTATCCTAGCACTGCTCCAACTGCATAATTGCTTGCATCGCCCATCAGCTCGAAAGGTTCATCCCAATTTGGTGGTTGCATTACAAGGGCTGTGACAAGTGCAACTTTCAACTTAGTAAATGCCTTCATACAATCACTGCTGAAATCAAACTTTCTGTCTTGTTCTAGCAATTCAGATAATGGCTTGGCTATCTTGGAGAAATCCTTAATGAACCTTCTATTAAAACCAGCATGGCCCAAGAAGCTTCTAACTGCTTTCACTGAACTTGGAATTGGCATTCTATCTATTACTTCAATCTTTGCAGGATCAACCTCGATGCCTTTGCTTAAAATCTTGTGCCCTAAAACTACCCCTTGCTGCACCATGAAGCAACATTTTTCCCAGTATAGAACCAACTGTGACTTCTCACACAATTGCAGCACTCTCTCAAGATTTCCTAGACATGCATTAAAATCTTTCCCAAAGACTGAGAAGTCATCCATAAACACTTCTAAACCATTCTCAATCATTTCAGAAAAAATAGAAATCATGCTACGCTGGAAGTTGCTGGAGCATTGCAAAGCCCAAATGGCATTCTTCTGAATGCAAATGTTCCATAAGGGCAGGTAAATGTAGTCAAGCTCTGATGTTCAGGAGCTATTGCAATCTGATGATACCCCGAATACCCATCCAAGAAACAGTAGTAATCTTGTCTAGCCAATCTGTCTAACATCTGATCTACAAATGGCAGTGGAAAGTGATCCTTTCTGGTGGCATCATTCAACTTTCTGTAATCTATAAAGATCCTCCACCCAGAAACTGTTCTAGTGGCTATCATCTCATTCTTCTCATTCTGCACCACAGTTACTCCTCCTTTCTTGGGTACACATTGCACTGGACTAACCCAAGAACTGTCTGAAATAGGGAAAATGATCCCTGCATCTAACCATTTAATAATTTCTTTCTTCACAACCTCTTTCATGTTGGGATTGAGCCTTCTCTGTGGCTGCATTGAATTCTTGATTCCATCTTCCAGCAGTATCTTATGCATGCAAGTTGTAGGACTGATTCCCTTAATATCTGATATAGTCCACCCAGTTGCCTGTTTATGTTTCCTAAGCATGTGCATCAGCTTCTGTTCATCCTCATCTTTCAAATTAGAGGCAATTATCACAGGTAGAGTGTCTGCTTCCCCCAGATACACATATTTTAAGTGATTTGGCAGAGATTTGAGTATTAGTTCAGGGGGATCTTCAAGTGAGGACTTTGGTTCCTTCTGTTCTCTGTTCATAAGATCCAGGGATTCGAAATTAGCTTTGTACCCCCCAAACTTTGCACCATGCTCAACCCATGCTACAACATTCTCATCAGTCATATCTTCATTCTCACATTCTTCCTGCTGCAATTCCTCCACATGTTCTGCTATAATGGATTACAACATTCCAATGGTAAAACAATCTTCTGATTCATTGGGTAGCTTCATGGTATTGTACAGGTTAAAAGTAGCCTGCTCTTCATGAACTCTCATAATCAATTCCCCTTTTTCCACATCAATCAATGTTCTTCCTTTAGCTAAGAAAGGTCTCCCCAGGATGATGGGTACTTCTCTATCAGCTTCATAATCTAGAATGATAAAGTCTGCGGGGAAAATGAACTTATCCACTCTAACCAGTACATCTTCAATCTTTCCCTCTGGATGAACAGTTGATCTGTCTTCAAGCTGCAAAGTGATGGTTGTTGGTCTTGCTCCTCCTATACCCAACTTCTTAAAGATTGAAAGTGGCATCAAGTTCACACTAGCTCCAAGATCACATAATGCTCTTCCTACATCCGTTCCCCCAATTGAGCAGGGAATGGTGAAGCTCCCTTGATCCTTTAATTTGGCTGGAATTTTCCTCCTCAAAGGTCCACTAACCTCCTCAAACAGAGCACAATCTCAAACTCCTTCAGCCTTTTCTTTTTAGTTAAAATGTCCTTCAGAAATTTCACATAAGTAGGCATTTGTTCCAGAGCTTCCACCAAAGGTACATTGATGTGGATTTGCTTTAGCATGTCCAGGAACTTTTTAAACTGCTCCTCTTCTTTCTGCTTTTTGAATCTGACAGTGTATGGTGGTTGAGGTAGATTGTGATCATCTTCCACTGATTTCCTTTTGGTGTTAAACACATTTCCCTCAGGGGTTTCAACAGGCTTTTCTTGATTCACTAGCTCTTCATTCATTACTGGATAAGACTCTTTAACAGGAGCTTTTCCTTCTCTCTGTGTTTTAGTTCCAACCCGTTCCTCCTTTTCAAATGACCCCTCCTCTTGCTGCTGTGCTTCTGCAGGTCTTTTATCAATCTGTCTCCCACTTCTCAGGGTTACCACTTTACACTGCTCATTTCCCCCTCTGGGTTCTCTGTATTTCTAGGTAAACTCCCTTTTGGTCTGTTCCTGATATCATTGGCTAACTGCCCCATTTGTATTTCAAGATTCTTAATGAGGAAGCTTGGCTTTGTATCAGAGCATCTTGGCTTTTCAATATCACCTCATTCTTAGCCATAAATTCCTTCATCATTTCTTTCATGGATTTCTCAGGTTTCTGAGGTGGTGCCTCTAAAATTTGATGCTGACCACTCTGCTGTTGATTGTTTTGCTACTGGTTATACTGATTATATCCACCTTTGTTAAAGTTATTATGCTGGTCCCGTGTTCCAGCATTTTGATTTCCCTGCCCAGACCATGAAAGATTAGGATGGTTCCTCCACCCTGGATTATAAGTGTTTGAATATGGGTTATTGTTTCCCTGGTACTGCTGAGGCCTATTTCCCATATAGCACACAGATGCTGGATTTGAAAGGCATTCCTCGAATTGATGTCCTTCCCCACAATAAATACAACTCAGAACCATTGCAGTTTCAGTAGACATCGGCGAAACCATAGCTTGACTAGTGTTTTTCTCTATGCTCTTCATAGTTGCTCCCAGAGCTTCTATTTGTGCAGTAAGAACCTGAATAGGATCCACTTCTAAGACCCCTGCAACTTTTGGAGTGGCTACACCTGCTGCTCTAGAAGTAGCCCACAGATAATTGTTTGCAGCCACCTTGTCCAAGATATCACAAGCTTCATTATAGGTTTTATCCAGCAGGTCTCCCCCTGCAGTGGCATCAATCATCATCCGGGAATTTCCAAGCAACCCATTATAGAAGCTTTCTATCTGAATACCATAAGAGATTCCATGATATGGACACCTTCTTAACAGTTCTTTATACCTTTCCCACACTTCGCTGACTGATTCATCACATTCCTGTTTAAAGGACATGATTGCATTTCTACACCTGGCATTTTTAGTAGGAGGAAAATACTTCATCAGAAAAGTTTCAGCTAGCTCATTCCAGGTTGTGACAGAGCCTGGTGTCAGATTTGTGAGCCAAGTCTTAGCACTATCCCTCAAAGAAAAGGGAAATAGGCGCATCTCAATGCCTCAGGTGTTACTCCTTGTAGTTTGAAATTATCACAGATCTCCAGGAATGATCTCAAGTGAAGATGGGGATCCTCTGTAGCTTGCCCACTGAATTGCCCCAGGCTTTATAACATCTGGAACATAACTGGCTTTAGCTCAAAATGTTGTGCCTGCACTTCAGATCTCACTACCCCAGGATCAAAATCAGCAAACTTTGGTGCCATAAAGGTCCTGAGAATTCTATCCTTATCATCAATGTTCCTCTCTGGTTGTTCGTCAGCCATCTTTCTAATTTTCTATCTCCTTCTATTTCTTCTGAAAGTCCTCTCGATTTCCAGATCAAATGGGAATAATTCTCTCACAATTCTTTCACTCATACACTACTGATCTACCTGCATTCTGAAAATGATTAGTTTCCAAAATCAAGCAGATCATATATTATAATATTCAAACAATTCAGAAGCATTCAGATTTAACTTTAGCCACTCCCCGACAACGGCGCCAAAAACTTGTTGTGTTCTATAGTGATACTACAGGACTAATGTGCAAGTATACACAAATCACAAGTAATATAGTCAAGAGAGACCAGATATCGTACCCAAGGGAGTGGGTTTCTAAATCGTGCACTATGAATTGTTTGTAATTTGAAAAGAGAGTTTTGTCTAAGTCTATTCAAAACATAAAATGCGCAACAATTATAATTCCAAACAAAGCTAAGATCAGTAATATTTCTTCACTCCACAAAATAAGCATAAAGGTTATGGTTGGTTTCACAAATACTAGAAAACACACTCGGGTTATGGAATACAACTCACCGCTATCCTATATGCTAGAGTTTATGTCTCGCAATCCCCCGAACCTTAGAACTTTTTCTAATCTTGCCTAGTTAACTGTCGCCCTACTAGATCTACACCCTTTCACTAGAATTCATATGTCTATGCCTTTCTTAGTGATCTAATGATGACAAAATAAAACCAAGCTCGATTAAGTTGCATTGTCTCAC
This sequence comes from Plectranthus barbatus, assembly GCA_026898455.1. NCBI lineage: Eukaryota > Viridiplantae > Streptophyta > Magnoliopsida > Lamiales > Lamiaceae > Plectranthus > Plectranthus barbatus. The sequence goes on from JAPKLW010002461.1 coordinate 47,943, forward strand.
ATGTCTATGAAATCAACACAATTATCTAAGATCCCCTCGGCCTATTTCTCCTTTCGGTCTCCATAGGTGATGGGTTTCTATTCACTGTCGTGCTCAAGAAACGGTTGAAAACAGGATCAAAGATAAGTTCAGTCATGTGAAACTTAGTTCTAATATATATTCAAGCAAATGGTGTTTTGCTCCACAACCCAAGTGTTTAATGAAATTAGCTCATGGTTGAAAGTAAAAGAAATAAAAGCATAAGATCATTCGTCATCAAAATACAACTTGAAAATCTATAAACAAACTATAGACGATGATCCTTTCGTGCTCAAATTTCTTCCTCTCCAAGCTCGATCTCCAAGCACCTCTGCTCTCCGTTCGTGTGTTGATGTAATTGTGTGTCTCTCAAAAAGTTCCAAGCCTTTTTGTTAATATTCTCTTTCTCATAGCCGTTGATCTCCTTCTCTCCTCCATAATGCATCCATATGTGCAAATGTCACTGTTTCCTTCAGACAAGGGAGCGGCTTCCTTTAGTGCCACCTGTCTCCCCAGCAGACAAGATCAAAAAGGACCTTTATCTTTGTCTCTGAGTGGTCCCGGAGAGAGAAAGTCTTCAGTCTTCTTGTTCATGCATTTCCTATGCTCAAGCATATCTCTCAACAGCATGCGGCAGGTAAGCTCTAGCATTCCGAACCTGGTCAAAACTTCACCAAATGCTTGCAAAAACTTATTAAAACTTGCACAATTTAAAATACTATGACTTAATTGCAAATAAGCATAAACAAGCAAAAAGGACTTTGATTGCTAAGCATCTTATTCAAAACAACATCTAAAGTTCATGAAAAGAAATCAAAAGATAACTCTTTATGAGAGTTATCAATCACCTATATAAACATCCATGGTTCGGCCGATTTGGCATTCAAACATGCGATTCATTAACCTTTGGTAGGTCGAACCCACATTCTTTAGGCTTAAAGACATGATTTTATAGCAGTAAATGCCTTGGTTATTCATGAAGGCCATTTTTTCTTCGTCCGGTGGGTACATTTTGATCTGATTATACCCAAAGAAGTCGTCCATAAAGCTCATAATGCCGAAGCCCGTCATAGCATCGACAAGCCTGTCGATGTGTGGCAGGGGGAATGGGTCTTTCGGGCAAGCTTTATTTAGGTCTGTGCAGTCTATACAGACTCTGTTTTTTCCATTTTTTTCTTGACCACGACCATGTTCGAAAGCTATTCGTGATACTTTACCTCCTAGATGAATCCTACTTTGAGGAGGTTTTTTTACTTCTTCGGCGATAGCCTTGTTACGTTCGGGGGTGAAGCTTCTTCGCTTCTATTTTACCAGCTTGAATTTTAGATCGACGTGAAGTCGATGAGAGATTATTGATGGATCGATCCCTGGCATGTCCACATGAGAGAATGCGAAACTCTTTATTCCGAGTGAGAAATTTTCCCATCTCATTTTTTCTCTTTGCGCAGTCTTTCATCGATGAAGGTCGTCCGAGATAGATCCTCTTTGTCAATTTGAATTTTGGAGTTGGTCTCGATGGGCTCGATCTTCGTCATGTGGATAGTTCGTAGAGTAACCTTGTAGCAACTCCTTGAAGCAAGCTGATCCCCTTTGATAGTCCGAACTCCCCAGGGAGTTGGGAATTTAATCATCTGATGATAGGAGGATGGTGCGGAGTTCATAGCATGAATCTACGGCCGACCAATCAAAACATTGTATACCAAAGGGGCATCAACCACTTGGAAATGAGTCGACAAATTTAACCCTTCGGCGAAAATAGGTAGTGTAATTTCTCCGAGGGAATTCAACTTTTCTCTACTGAACCCAACAAGACTAATTGGGTCTTCGATTATTTCTTTCTCGTAGATTCCCATTCCTCGAAGAGTTTTGAGAAATATGACATTTGACGTAGCTCTAGTGTCAACGAGGATCCTTTTAACTTGGCAGTTTGCTATCATTAGGGTGATGACAAAGGTGTCATCATGTGGATGACGAGTTTTATTTTCTTCCTCAGCACCGAAGCAGATCTCGTAAGGAGATGATTCGATCTGATGGATGGGTTGATTTCTCATGTCTCGGCAGTGCCACTTTGCCATATTTTGGGATGATCCGATCATCAAGGAGCCCACAGTGAGGAGGACATTGATGACTCTTTGGATCGCCGGCTACTGAGGCTCCTCGGGTAGAGGTTGTTGATTTGCTCCTGTGGCCAGGGTTTGGTTATTAGGAGCCCCTCGGCCATTCTTCTTGTTCCTCGTCCAAACCTTTCATTTTTTGGTAGGCTTCAGACAAGTCAGAAGTCCTTCGGCTAGATGTCGATCAACTTCCCTCTTCAAGTCTCGACAGTCATCAGTCGGATGACCGTGATCTTGGTGAAATTTGCAGTACAGAGACATATCTTTGTACTCTGGCTTTGCGAACATCTTCTTCGGTCAGTGGACCTCGTTGCTTATTTTTTGCATCTCCCGAACTGTGGTTTTGAGAGGCAACTTCGGCTCTTCTTGAGACGTGTTTGATACCACCTTCATTCCCTGCTTTGAACATTTAACTCAGGCAGGGTATGGTTGGTACTGGGCGTTGGCCCGTGTCTTACTTTTCTTGTCTGAATAGCTCGACTAGGGCTTACTTTTATACATTCGACTGAAGTTCTCCTCTTCAACTTCTTGCTGAATTTGAGCTTCGACTCGTGCCAATACTTCATCCATGGTCGAGCAAGGGTACTTGACAAGTTTCCAGAAGAGATTGGAGTTTCTTCTGAGGCCTTTCTTGAATGCCGACACTGCCATTTCCTTGAGGCAGTTTGGGATTGTTACTTTTACTGAATTAGATTGCTTCAGGAAATCCTAAAGAGATTCATTTTCCTTCTAGATGATGGAGTAGAGGTCATTCGATCTCTTTGGTGCTCTTTAGTTGCTCGAAAAATGCTGCGTGAATGACCCATGCAGCTCAGCGAATGAAGAGATTGAGTTCGGAGGAAGATGCATGAACCACTACATGGTGGGTCCATCCATGCATGCTCTGAAACTCTTGCACATGCATGCTTCACGTTGGTGATCGAGAATCACCGTGGTGTGCATCTTCATCTCGTAAAGTGTGATGAATTCTTTGGGGTCCGTCTTCCCATCATATGCCTTGATTGTTGGCATGGTAAACCGAGAAGGCAGTTGTATAGCTTATATCCTTTGAGTGAAGGGAGATTCAACGTAACTCTCCAGTGGTACGTTCTTCAGAGGAGTTGGAGCCCCTAGAATCAGAGACATGAACTTTTGCATTAGCTCGAGTTGTTTCTTCAGCGATCAAATCTTCTCCCCTTACTCACTGAAATAAGTTGGGGCCAAACTGCTGATCGGCTCAGTTCGGATGCGAGAGATTTCCTCTTTGTCCGTTTCGAGTAGAGGGGTTTTACTCCTGGAGTGGGTCTCATCCTGATCCTCGTTATTGACCAGAGCTAGTTGTTGCCGAAGAGCTTCGACTTCTTGTGTTACCCTGGAGATTGTGGGATTCTTCCTCCCACCTCTAGATTTTGGCTTCGAACACGGCGGTGCTTCGAAAAACTCCGTCCGACTGGTGAGTTGTTGTTGTTATTACTGTTGTTGCTATTGTTCTCCATGATTCTATCTTTCTTTCTTATTGGGCCCTCCTTCTAGCGCCAATTGATAATGCTCGAAATAATGAGGTTGATTTTTATAAGAATACTTGATAAAATAATACGGAAATATCAAATGAAATGGTACTAAAAGCATTATTGTAAATATAGCTCGTTTGTTTTTTCTTTTATTATTGTAGTGAATGCTGAATTTAATTTGTCCTTGTACAATAAATGAGACCCTATTTATAAAAGTCAAAACAAAGATATGACTTTAAGCGAAAAGACGCAACTCTTCAGTTAAACCGGTGGTTCGAACGATCGCATTCGTTCGGTTGAGCTGTGTCACTTCTTGGTATCCTTCGTCAGTTTGATAAAAATGTTCGAACGACTTGCTTCGATCCTGGACCAGTTCGGCCAATGAGTGGTTTGGCTAATATTGAGTTCGACCAAAGCTGAGTTCGAATTTGGAATCATAGTTAGCCGAACAACTTGACTAAGGCATCTTTTTCGTGCTTTAGTGATTCACTTTTGGACTTTCTTCTTTGATGGGCTTGAAAATGGGCTTGTTCATTTTTGGGTCATAAAAAATACTATTGGTGTGCGTACAGTAAATGTTAGGTATTGATATGTAAGTCCCACCTTTAATTTGATATTTTGATGTGTCAAAACTGAATGCCTAGGTCTAGAGTTATTACTTCTGTAATCCTTGTTTGGGACTTGAGTTGTAATAGCTAGACAGGAAGCATTCAGCCAAAAATTGTGAAGACAGCTCGAGGAGCTTTATAGAAGAAAAACTGTGAAGAAAGTTCAAGAATAACCAAAGAAAACTGCAAGAGCAAATCAAAGTAAAGAACAAAGATAACTACGCATGCAGTTTGGAACTGCCAAGGATAGAACATCGCTGAAAACAGTGGACACAATTTTTGCAAACAAGGATATGAAAAACTGTCGAGGGTATCTCATAGTTTCAAGACAAGCAGAGTCACACGGTCAAGAGCACGCAAAAAATAAGGAGCTAAATAGTCGTAAAGAGTATTGGAATCTCAATGATAAGGAACGATGAATCCTACAGTTATGACTGAAGTCTAACGTTGTTTGAGTCTCACACAACAAATACAAAACTATCTCAGAAAAAGCATGGTTTTGCTCAGAAAAAGCAGAGGAGCAGGTATGCGACAACAAAAAGTAAGCCGTCGATTCGACAATTTCTACCTTGTCTCTACCAGCTACTCCCTCCGTCCCATATGAATTGTCCACTTTGTTTTTGGCACAATAATCAATGCGAGTAGAGATAGAGGAAATTAGTATTTTATTAGTGAGTGGGTATTATTTTTCCATTTTAAGTAAGTGGACAATTAAATGGGACAGACAAAAAAGGAAAGATGGACAATTGAAGTGGGACGGAGGGAGTACTTTTCAAAGTCTCAACTATAAATAACAGAAGGACCAGAGAGACAAAAATAGAACTTCGACACATTCAAAGCTTGTCGTTACTCTGCTGAATTTAAAGCTCAAATAGGTTTAAAGCTCTCAACCGAATGACATTTAATCCGTGGTTCATTTACTGAACACGAGGTTTTATTGCTCAAGAAATCTGTTGAGATTCACCGTGTGACCTTGCATACACGAGGATTAAGTCTTTCGACTTAATCTACTTTCTTGGTATTCTTATTTTTCAAGTATGAACACAACAGTCTAACTCTCTAAGGAGAAAAAGGTTCTCACGAGCAACTGCTAACCTTGGTACTTTTTTGGAAGAACCCAACCATCCACCTACCGGAGAAGGAGAAGGGAGGTGTGTTCTTAATCTATTTCCGACGTCTGCTAGTTCAGAGAAGACTTGGAGAGCTTCGAAGATCTGAAGGCGAGTGATCCAGTTTGCTGCGAATGTTAGCTTTTGTGGTGATTGGCTATAGATCGTGAGGAGTGTATACTTCATTCTCTTTGTGAATTACCGTATTTATTTCCGAAGAGTGGACATAAGACTTAAGGATCCGAACCACTATAATATCGTATGTCATTTTTATTTCCTGCATTACTCAGTTTCTAACTGTACTTTAAAACCTTCAACACATCTATAAAGAGTTGAAGTGTATATCTGAGAACTGTTTACTTAAACTGCCAGCTAAACTCAGTTTTATAAGATCTAAATTGGAAAACTAACCCCCCAGTTTTAGAGTGCAATCCTTAGTAATATTTCCGCTGCACATTTACGATAACTCTGATTAGGGACCAACAAGAGGTATCAGAGCAGGTCGGTCTTTCTAGATTGTCCTGTTTTGTGTCGCTTAGGACCGGATCCCTATTTCCTTGCACTCTTAATTGTTGGTTAAGTGTGATTAGCGAGCAGGTTATTTTCAAAGATGATGAACTATCCGAGTCTTCCCAAGTACAACCCAGACAAATTCGAAGTATGGAAGAAGAGATCCTTCATTATGTTGAGGAGTCAGCATCTAGAATTGGATGAAGTTATAAAGAATGGACCTTTGAAGATTTAGAAGATCAATATCCCAGTTGGAGGACAAGATGGCCAAGGAGGTGGTGTCCAAATGATAGATTAACCACTGGAAGAATGGACAGTTGAGGATCAGAAACGCGCTCAGCTGGATCCCATTGCACAAGAAATGCTCCTGTAATCGCTGCCAGATTCTCTCATGGAGGAAGCCGTAGAGAACAATTGTGCCAAAGAATTATGGGACTGGATATATAACCTCACGAAGGAAACTGAGGTAATGAAGCACAACAAGAAGCAAGTAGTGGTTGACAAATATGAATCCTTCCAGATGTTACTGGGTGAATCAATCAAATCGATGGAAGCTAGATTCAACGCCATCGTCAGCGAGATGAAAAATCTTGGAAGAGAAGAAAGTGCGGCTGACATGAATGCCAAAATTCTTTCGAGAATGCCAAAAGAAGATTGGTTTGTCAAAACCACCAGCTTGAAGACAATGGATCTCTCGAAGATGTCTACCAAAGATCTGTTCGCCGAGCTTCAAGCCCATGAATGGGATATTCAAATGGTGAACAAGAATGAAGCAGTTAGAACCCCTAACTCAGCATCAAATGATGACGTCGCATTCTTTGTAAAGAGAGATTTTCAAAGATGTCAGAAGAAGCCAGTTCAGTTCGATAAAACTACCCATAAGTCTACTCCAGTGAAGAACACCTCTACCTCAGTTATGAAGAGAGAAATTGAGCAATCAGTTGAAAAACTAAAAGAACAGATGAGGAACCTGGCCATACTTCTTGAGAAAGCCAAAGCTAAAGGGAAGGAAGCTCAGACCAGTGAGCAAATATTTACCAAGAGAGAGCCACGTACATGTTTTGAATGCAAGTCTCCAGACCACCTGAAGTGTGAATGCCCTCTCATTTCTCAAGAGGAGAGAGACAGCCTGAGGAAAGTATTTGATAGAAGATCCTCAAAAGCTGTGGTGAAGGCGATGCTGTCAAGAACTGAAGTGCCGGGCATTCCAGATCATGATGACGACTATTACACTTCAGAGGACGAGAATGATGAGGAGGCACTCCTAGCTTACATGGCAGCAGTTGATGGAGATGTCACTAATGATGAGATCGACTCATCAACCAGCGAGATTGTGGTAACAACTCATCTACCTTTGTCTTTAACCTCTTCGTTTGAAGAAGAGAGCCTTGAACCTTGTTTCTCAAGTTAAGAGGACATTTCTCTCGAAAATATCTTAAAAGAATTTGAAAATTTTCATAAGATTAAAAATGTTTTGGTTAGTGAAAATGCCTCACTGAAATCAGAAGTTTCAGTTTTGACCGATGAAGTCGAAAGAACAAGGTCACTTAGTGAGGAACTGGAAGAACTCAAGGAAAAACATTCTAAACTGCTTAAAGATTTTGAAGATGTTTCAAAACAGTGTGAATCCTTGAAGAAACTTGAGCCTATTAAGTGTGAATGTACTTTTAAAAGGAGCTCAAGAAAATTAGATGAAATTTTGAATGCTCAAAAACAACCATCCGATAAATTTGGACTTGGACTTTTGGAGCATCAAAATGAAATTTTTTTGAGCAAACATGCATATTCTTCAAAGACTAAGAAAATATTTTTTGGCTCTGTCAAAGCCAAACTTAGTCCAGGTTGTGTGTTGGAGAAAGGAAAAATCAAATCCAAAGAGCCAGTTAAGCATAAAGGAAAGACCAAATGATGGTAAAAAACTGACATGAAACTGGCACCTCGCCAGGGAACCTATACAGTTCGTAAACTGTACAAACCAACTGTCGAGAGGAAAACTAACCTTCCTTCGAAACTGGATAAGCATTATGTTCCATATGCAGGGAATCCAGTTTTACCAACAAGAACGACTGAGCAACATATACATGCTGTTAGGAAGTCATTTCGACAACCGGATAGAAATCTGAGAAGTTATAATCGAACCCAGGTTCATTATAACAACTATCTGAATAGAAGGAACACCTATTTGAGGCCTGAGTCGGGACAATTTTACCTTTCTAAGACTGTGATGGCTAACCAGCCGAGAACTACTTCTCGAGACTCTTTCAAGAACAACAGGTTCAGAAAGAGTTCACACACCACAACCTTTTCTCACATGCATCCAAATAGCATACATTACCTTAGGAGAAAGGTTAACCAGTCATCGAAGAATGACTCAGTCTCACGAACTATAAAAGTGAAACAAATCTGGATACCAAAAGGATGGATCCAGAAAACTGACTTTGCACGACCCAAAATGATGCGGGTACCTAAAGAATAACTTTATGTCTTGCAGGTACAGAGACCCCAGTCAAAGAAGAAAGAAAGAACATGGATACTCGACAATGGGTGTTCAACACATATGACTGGAGAAAGGGAACTGCTCACAAACCTTGCAATGTGTGAAGGACCATCAGTCACATTTGGTGAAAATTTCAAAGGACAAGTAATTGGGAAAGGATGCGTGGAACGGAATGGAATAATCATAAAAACGTGTCCTTGGTCACGAGCCTAAAGCACAATCTTCTAAGCTTTAGCCAGTTAAGTGAAAGTGGCTACATCATTAGTTTTGAAGATTCAGGATGCTATGTCACAGATAAGAAGACCAACAAAATCAAGATCAGAGTAATCAGAAAAGGAGGTCTCTACATTGTGGATTGGTCAAGTGGAGAAGAAGGAATTTGCCTCATGGCACTCAGTTCGACGGAAGGAGTAAACTGGCCGTGGCGCAAAAGACAGAGTCATCTAAACTTCAACTCAATCAGACATCTGGCGAAGCATAATCTAGTTGAAGGACTGCCACAAAAGAAGTTCCAAAAAGAGGGAGTCTGTAAGGCGTGCCAGTTCGGAAAGCAGAAGAGAGCCTCATTCAAGAACAGACCGATTACAGCAAGCACAAAACGGATCCTGGAACTGCTGCACATGGATTTATTTGGTCCCGTCACTCCACCCACCATCGGAGGAAAGAAATATACATTAGTGGTTGTGGATGACTACTCAAGATACACATGGGTGATCCTGCTAAAATCAAAGGACGAAGTGAAGATTCAACTGCCTGAACTGATTACCTGTATTCAAAATGAAAAAAAGTGACAGTTAAGAGAATTAGGTCCGATAATGGAACATAATTTTGCAATGGGCCTCTTATGGATTTTTGCACTGAGATTGGAATTGGTCACGAGAAGTCTACACCAAGAACTCCGCAACAAAATGATCTGGCTGAGAGAAGAAATAGAACACTCAAAGAAGCAGTAAGGACCATGCTGGCTGAGACCGACATTGGAAAGAGATTTTGGGGATAAGCCTTGATGACAGCCTACTACACACAAAATCGAAGTGCATTCAACATGCAACTGCACAAAACTCCCTAAGAAATTTATAACGGTTGTAAGCCTTCTATAGCTCATCTTCATGCATTCGAATCACCATGTTATATTCACAATAATGGGAAGTCCAAATTGGATACCTTTAGTCCTAAGGCTGATGAAGGCGTCTTCCTTGGTTATGGACGCACCTCATACAAGGGATATAGGGTATTCAATAAGGTCACCCATCTTGTGTAGATAACATGTCATGTTGTTTTTTACGAAGCTACTTTAGTCCACAGGACACTTCAAGAGCTGGGTCTGGAACATCATGAGATCAAGGATGTCAATAAGAAACCTGTAACTGATCTTGATCAAAATAGAACAGTTCCTCTGAGTAGATCTATGAATGATGATTTTGAGACACCAGCTGCCTCAACTAAACCTCAAACATTCGAGAGGGCCAATGATGCTAATGTCATTGCTGAGGCCTTAAAGTTCATTAACATAGAAGACCAAACTGAAGAGAAACCCCCCGATGCCAACACAATAGTTTTGGAAGCAGAGCAACTTGAAGCCAAGGAAGCCAACCTTGAGGCCGCTTAGCAAGCAGCTCCAACTGACAAGCCAGTTGCAGATCAGGAACCAGTTGTTTAGAATCCAGTTTCAAAACAAGGAGGTGAACCATCTCACCAGAAGCCTTCAATAGTTTTTGAGACTCCAGTTGCTCCTACTGAAGCCGTCGTTGTGAAGAAGCCTAGCTGGCTAAGAGATCATCCCATTGAAGCTATTATGGATGATATTGGCAATCCTGTTCGAACAAGACAAGGAACTGCCATGATGTTTTGCTTCATATCTCAAATCGAACCAGTGAAGATTGGAGAAGCTCTTCAATCAGCGGATTGGATCAATGCAATGCAAGAAGAATTGGCAGAATTCAGTCGCAACAACGTGTGGTATCTGGTGGACAGACCAACACATCAATCTGTGATCGGCACTAAATGGGTTTTCAAGAATAAGATAGACGAGACCGGAACTATCGTGAGAAATAAAGCCAGATTGGGAACCAAAGGATACGCTCAGTGCGAAGGGATTGATTTCAACAAGAATTTTGCTCCAGTTGCCAGACTGGAGGCCATTTGGTTATTTTTGGTGTACGCTGCCTACCATGACTTCAAAGTTCTTCAAATGGATGTGAAGAGAGCCTTTCTCAATGGCGAACTGAAGGAAGAAGTCTACGTGGAACAACCCCCAGGTTTTGAACAACGAAACCAGGTTTATAAACTGAGGAAAGCATTGAACAATTTGAAACAGGCCCCTAAAGCATGGTATGAAACGCAATCTCAGTTTCGCCTCAAGAATGGATTCGAGAAGGGGACAATCGACAAGATGCTGTTCAAGATAAAAGATGGATATGACATCTTGCTAGTACAAATTTATGTAGACGATATCATCTTCGAAAGCAAGAACACAAGTCTTTGTGAGAAGTTTGCTCAGTTGATGCAGAACAAATTTCAAATGAGCATGAAGGGCAAAATAACGTACTTCCTAGGACTGCAAGTGGATCAATAAGCTGAAGGGATTTTCATCAGTAAGAAGAAGTACTCTCAAGACTTGCTCAACAAGTTTTGTCCCGAGAAGAATAAATCTCTAAGGATTCTGATGAGCACCAATTCTCAAATCACTCTTGATGAAGACGGAGAACCAATTGATCCAACTGCTTATAGAGGGATTATTGGGTCACTGCTCTATCTCACTGCTAGTAGACCCGATATTTCTTATGATATGGGAGTGTGTGCAAGATTCCAGGCGAACCTTTAGAAGTCCCACATGGATGCAGCTGAGAGGATCGTAAGATATCTGAAGAAGACTGAATCTCTAGTCATTTGGTATCCCAAAATTGATGGAATCATGCTGAATGGATTCTCGGATTCGGATTTCGGAGGCTACAGAATCGATCAAAAAGCACAAGTGGAACCTGTCAGTTTGTAGGTCATAAACTGATTAGCTGGTTCAGCAAAAAGCAACATTCAGTGGCTACGCTAACTACTAAAGCCGAATATGTAGCAACTGCTAGTTGCTATGCTCAAATGCTCTTGATAAAGCAACAACTCAGAGATTATGGTATAGAAACTGAATGTGTGCCCATTTACTGCGACAACAACAGTGTTGTCTGCATCTCGAAGAATCCAATTTTATATTCCAGGACGAAGCATATTGATATTCGTCATCATTTGATCCGAGATCATGTGGAGAAAGGAGATATCACGATGGAATACATAAGAACGGAGGACAAGCTAGCGGATATCTTTACTAAGCCATTACTTGAGGCTCGATTTAATGAGCTATGCATCAAACTAGGTTTTCTAGAGTTTGATGAGATCTCGAGAGATAGAGATTAAAATTGCAACGTGCGAAACTCTATGACGTGTACAGTTAAGATAATTGTGTTTTCAGAAACTGTGACTCGAGATTAGAAAGATGAAACAATTTGATTTCATTCAAAAGAGAGTATAATACATTAGCAAAAATGGATACAAGAGAAGTTCTTAGAAGAAGTTGAAATTAAATCAGCAAGAGGAACGACGCTTCGGAGGATAGAAGTTAGAATCCTCGATGATGGTCCAGCCTTGAACAAGGGATGAAATATCCTGCTCCTAAAGCCAGCTCAGTTGTATCCCATAAGGAACTGGGATGTCAGGCAGATGCTCGAAGGCATCCCGCACCTGGTTGAATACAAAGGAAGCCTAGTCGACCTCCTCTTCTTCAACAAAGGCCATCATAGCCTTCCAGACTGGCGGAGAGAAGTCCTTGTCCAACAAAGGGTTGCCAACAATCATATGATTAATGATGTCGAAAGTCAGGCGATATTGAGGCATCAACCAATTCGATGAGCCCGTCGGGTGGAAATCGACATCAGCATCCCTCCATCTTTGCCAAGCAGACCATTCGGGCGTCGTTTCATGCTTGAAGCAGTCCATGACTGGTGTACCACCGCGAGGGAGTCCAAAGTAGATTAAGAAGGACTCAGGAGACCAGCAAATATGACGGCTGTTGATGTTGCCGAATATTTCATTTTCCTCCAAAACGTAGCTGTTGTGGGCAAACACCTTCAGTGTATCCTCTTGGAATTTGAAAGGCTTTAAGGTCACAAACTTTTCAAGACCATTTGCTTTCAAATCCACCATCACCACGCTGAACACCCAAAGATTAGTCCAATATTGGACCTCCAATCCAAACTTATGAAGGATTTTGTTCCGCTCGATGGAGATATCACTCGTAGAAGTTATATTATTTGATGAGTGAATTTGAGTTATTCCTCAAAGATCTGGGAGATGATGGTTTATGTGCTTATCAATGTCTTGAAGGAGTATTTATAGTCGAAATTGTGCGACGTTCGAGATGATATCTATCCTCTTAAATGGAAGATACGACGTACCAATGAAGACACAACGCTCCATGATTTAGATTCAAAATTTGAAAAGTCAACATTGAATGCTCGACAACTACCATGTACCAGTCAAAATTGGAAATCTGTTCAACAGTTCAAAAAGTAACAAGCACATGTCATTGAGCTGTCAGATGATGGAAATACGACAGTTTCAGTCTACGTAGAAGATCTTAAAGAAAAAGGAGAACTATCCATTGATGGGAGAAAACTTACGGAGCACATAATAAAAAAGGGAAGGGAAAAACATCTCCTTAACAAAAAAATGAAAATACATCAATTCAGTTTTTTTTGGAGACAGAAGGCGGAAGCAGTCGACAGTCAGAGGCTGTTGGATAAGATCAGCGTCATCTCAAGGGATAGAAGTCGGATGCAACTAGATTCGGGATGCTGTAGTCCCTGAAAAATGGGATCCGTTTCTCCAGGAGCCAGTTGAGCTGCATGCCGTATGGGATAGGGACTTCGAGCACATTCTGCATGGCATGTTTCAGACGGTAAAAAAAAAAACGCTGCCCAGTCCACCTCAGCCTGATCTACAAACACCATCATCGCTCTCGAGACAGGTGTTGAAAAGTTAGTCTCCATGATCGGATTGCTAACCACCATCTGGTTGATGATGTCAAAGGACACCATGTACTGAGGCTTGAGGAACCCACTTGGCACAGTTGGATCGAAACTAATGTTTGTCGCTCTCCATTCTGGCCAAATTGACCACTCCGGTGTCATCTCCTCCATCTGATACTCCATGACTGGTTTTCCTCTACGAGGCAGCTCGAACTCTGCTGCAAGGTAGTGAATCGACAGATGAAACTCCACTCTGTTATCGGAAACTGTGGCGTTGTAGGCAACCACCTTGAGCAAGTCCCTGTGGAAGGAGCAAAGCTCGACGGTCACAAACCGTTCCAACCCGCTAACCCATAGATTTTCCATCACCTCATCATAAATAGATGGAGTGTTCGAATACCGCGCATATAATCTCTGCTTATCAGGGATCTTATTTCTCTGAATAGTGTTCCTCGCCATATCCTCCTGGATAGTCCAAGGAGTAGTCATTTTTTTGAGAATTTAGAGATCGAAGAAGCAAGGGTTTAAATGATATAATATCCAATACCTCGGTGAAAGGGCTTTTATAGACATATTTGTGAATGAATCAAAAGGATGGCTTATCGAATTCAATTCAGGAAAAAACTCTTTGTGATACAGAGTAAGAAATATTAAGTCGACATTCATTGCTCAACAACTGCATCAGGTCATCCAAAGTGACATATAGCCAATGGGTCAAAAGGCTATGAGCCCAGAGTCAATAAATGGTTGAGCCGAAGATGTACGGTTTTCCAGACTTCCCATTAAATCCTAAGGATGGATTCGCGAAACTGAGCAACCTAAAAACTGTTTCAGCAGGTTGAGAAGACAGTCAGTTTTTTCATTGAAGACAGTTGCAAACTGACTTAGCAGTTTTGAGGAGGCAAACAGTTTCTCATAAAGGAAAGTTGTGAACGATTCCAACAGTTTTGCTAAGGCAAATTACATAAGGAAAGCTGTCATTGGTCGTAGGCGCGCAATTTGAATTTACAAGATCAGTAGGCTAAAAGCCGCATTTAATGCAAGCTTGAGTCATGACAAGTCATGCGGAGCCACGTCGTCTCACCCATGCGCATATCGGATACCACGATAGAATGGGAACATACGCCATCTACATCAGCCTTCCGTGAAGCCGTTGATCGAATAAAGTAGGTTATCATCCTAGCTGTGGATCCTAATAGATCAAAACCCCACAAAACCCTATCGATCATCATCTTCCACATTTTCTCTAAGCTATTTCTTTTCTTCTCTCTCAGAAAATCTGAGTGTTTTCAACCCTTATCACCCTCAGTCACCTACATTGCTCTCAATTATCATGGGTAAAAAACACATAGCTCACAAACACAAGGGTCCCAGCACTTCCGATGACACCGAGCCAATTACAATCACAGAAAAGACGCCATATGTAGATTTAATCGGAATCATGAGAGACGATGTTCTATATTACGAAATCGAGAAAAAGCATTTTCGTGCGATGCAAGTTGTTAAAGAAAAGATTTTGAATTGGAGAGAGACTGGGTCAATCTCTACAGACGAAGAGATAGTCGGAGAGCTAGTCAAGAAACTCACTAAGTAGAATATGATGCGATTTCTAACAGCATCTCCCAGGAGATTCAAACCCCATCGCATTGTTGAGTTCTACGAGTACGCAATAATTGATATGGATGAAAGATTCTTCCGGACGAAGGACATGCAGAAAGAGATAAGGGTTGATCCTGACCTCATCGCCGAACACCTTCATCTACCCAAAACTGGTGTTCATATTGCCAGTTATTTGGAGGAAGACAAAGAAGCGAGGAAGAAGCACTGGAACGTGTGGAAGAAGGATGATTTCAAAGGAATTTTTAAGAATGGTACAAAGGTTTTTGAATTGAAGCCTTCTTACAAATCTCTCAGCGAAATTGCTCTTCGGATGATTTACTACAGCGTTGGATCCTTCTCCGAACTGAGTCAGCCCAAATACGCCTTGATGATGGCTCTGGACGATGGTCCAGGTGGAAACTGGGCTGAGTACATTTTTGAGCGACTGTTGGAGAACGCGAAGAAGAACAAAGGCCTTGGGGTAGATGGTAAATTTTCTTCAAATGTTAGTTTCGGCTTAAAGGTCAGTTACGTTGTAGAAAGGTTGCTAGGTCGTAACAGAGAAGGAGAAGACCTTGTGCCATCAGATTTTATTCCGTCTAAGGATCCAGTCTACGTCTCAATCCAAGGAGATGATGGAGATGATGGAAATGATGGTGATGATGAAGGAGATGACAATTTTGACAACAAGACGGTAGATACTATGTTAGAAGACAGCCTCGTTAGCATCCTACCAGCTCAAACTGCCGCAGGTGCCAAGAAGCCAAGAAAAACCGGCACCTCAGGTCCCGCTAAAAAGTCCAAGGGAACTACTTCCTCAGTTCCAGGCAAGATGAAAGGGCTTATAGACTTGACTGGCGAAGAGCATCAGACAAAGAAGAAGAGAGACAAGAAGCAGATGCAGATGCAAACCATTCTCGAAGGAGAATTGTTTCGTGTCGAGAAAGGAAAGGACAAAGCCACTGAAGAACAACTTACCAAGAAAAGGAGGGGAGTTGCCTTTAAATTATCCATAATGACACTGAAGAAGAAGCTCAAGTTTGATGATCCTCGTGAAGGTGTTGGTCAATCTTCCCGACCACAAGAACCAATTATGAACCCAGACATCATGACAAATGAAGCATTTGAACGCCTGCAACTTGACGCTCTTGATATTCATTCAACTAATGAGCAAGCGGATTTTGAGGAAATGTTTTGCAGCAGATCATCTGATTCAGAGAAGACCACTTCACAAAGGCCAAAATATCCTGAGGATGGCCACACAGCGTCAGAATCAAGTGATGAAGAAGTCTCCACTCAGACAATTGAAAAAGGAGAAGCTCCCTTCCTGAATTTAGGGGGAAATGCTCATGGGTAGGGGTGTTCGCGGTCTGATTTGGCCAGTTTTGGAGGTAAATCTCGGCCAAACCAAAAGGTACGGTTTGGAAATTTCTCAAACCAAACCGGCCAAATAATTTAACCAAACCAAACCGGCCAAATCGAATAAAAATGGTTCAGTCCGGCCAGTTTTGCGGTTTAAAATGTAGCTCGTTTTAAATTTCTACAGCGCACTATAATATATACTACAAAACAAAAACTACACTTTATTTTAACAATCTAAACCACAACATACCGACAATCATAAGTTCTAAACCATAAAATATAAAATAAAAAAATTTCACGCTACCCAATCTGAAATTATAAAAAAAAAGTTAAGGTTTCTTAGCACAAATAAAAAAAATAAAAGAATTAGAAAAACATGTAATATGTTATTATGATTTTAATATTTGATAAAAATATACATAATAAATAAACATTCTGAATGTTAGTAAAAGAGGATCGAACCAAGGTTTCCTAGGTTATCAGGCAGCAAGCTAACCAACTAAGCTAGAATCATATGTTAATAAAATGTTTAAATACATGTATACATGTATGTATCTGGCCGGTCTGGCCGAAATGGCCGGTTTGGCAACCAAACTGGAACTGAACCGGTTTTGTTCGGTTTCAAAATTTTCAAACTGCCGGGTTAAATATCACAATTTAAACTGGCCAAACCGGCCAAATAAATACGGTTTGGCCGGTTTGATCAGTTTTGGCCAAACCGCGAACACCCCTACTCATGGGGATATCTCAGCAGAAACTGCTGCTCAAGAAAGAGAAGAATCTAATCTAAAGCGCACCCGAGGATAGATAGCTGAATGCCAAGCCGCACTGGATGCATCATATCTTGTGCAACTTAAAGCAGCTGTCAAAGCTAAACAATACAAAATGATTCTATCTCAACTGAAGGAAGCGAAAGAGCAGGAACAAGAAAGGCTGCAGAAAGAAGAAGAAGAAAAGTTAAGGAATGCCGAAGAAGCAGCTCTAGCCGGAGCAATACAACTCTCACATACGCTAACCCTTCTTGCAACTGCCCAGAGAGCTCAGGAAATCTTGTGTGAGCGTGCCTTGCTCAAATTCCTTCTGCAATACAAATATCTACTTCGCTGCTGGTCTGTTGAGACGTACTATGAAGAAAAGCTGAAAGAGTACGCCAGGAGGAAGAAGAAATGAGACTGCTAGACCGAGAAGCTGAGCAACGCAGAATCGAAGCAGCTGCAGCAGCTGCTGAAAAGGCAAGGTAGGAGGCCGAAGCCGCTGAAACGATCAGACTAGTAGCTGAAGCAGCAGCAGAAGCTGAAAGAATCAGAAAGGAGGCTGAAGAAGCTTAATTGAAAAGGCAAGAGGAAGAAGCAGCAACAGCTACCGAAGAGAAAAGATTGGAAGAACAGACAGCTGCCGAAAGAGCAAGAAAGACGAAGAGACAACAACTACCAGGCTAAGAGACGAAGAGGATGCAACAACAACAGCCCATCAGCAACTGGACCTGTGCACTGCTACGTCTCAGAGTCAAACTGGCGGAGACTCAAGAGCAATCGTTGCCTCTGAAGACACCTTGTCTCCAAATCCCTTATCTATAGCAGTTCCTACTTTAACCCTTGATGTTGTCTGTGCCTTGTGTGAAGACCTGAAGCAGGAATTCAATCAGCAAATCTAGACTTCCATGATGTCCATTTTTGATTTTGTCAAAAAGGGGGAAGAGAGGAGAGATGAACAATGGAGAATGCAGTTGCAGATGGTAGAAAGAGAAGATGAGCAGATGAGATTGCGGTTGGAGAGCATCAAGCAGACCAGAGAAGAGGAGATAAGAGTGATCAAGGAAATGGCCATGAACATAGGCATGCAATCTGGAGCCTCGACCTCTGCTGCCATTTCAAAGCCAAAAGATGCAGACACCTCAGCTCAAGACAAAGAAGAAGATCAAGACAAGCCCAAAGAGTAATGAGGTTACTGATTTCTTTTGTTACAGTTTTAAAATTTTCATGTACTTGTAACGAACACATATTATGAAAGGTTGAAAACTGTTGGTTTGAAGACAACTGCTCATTGTCTCATACCTTTGATGCTTTTATTTAGCTGAACTCACATGTTCCTGTGTGATCAGCAAGATATGTCACTCTAATTTGATCTGTGTTTAATCGTGTAATATCTCTCCAATTTAGGGGGAAGATCAGTTAGAGTAGGTCGAGTGTTGAGGAAGCACAGTTCTGAGTAGTGTAAAAACCTCATATTTTGTAAACTCAGAATAACTGCATTCTCATATCGACTTAGTTGGTATGGTTTTGACAACATGAAAAATGGGGAAATTGTTAGGTATTGATATGTAAGTCCCACTTTTAATTTGATATTTTGATGTGTCAAAACTGAATGCCTAGGTCTAGAGTTATTACTTCTGTAATCCTTGTATAGGACTATTGAGTTGTAATAGCTAGACAGGAAGCATTCATCCAAAAATTGTGAAGACAGTTCGAGGAGCTTTATGGAAGAAAAACTGTTGAGAAAGTTCAAGAAGAACTGCAGAAAACTGCGAGAGCAAATCAGAGTAACGGACAAAAAATAACTGCGCATGCAGTTTGGAACTGCCAAGGATAGAACAACGCTGAAAACTATGGACACAATTTACGCAAACAAGGTTATGAAAAACTATAGAGGGTATCTCACAATTTCAAGACAAGCGGAGTCACACGGTCGAGAGCACATGAAAAATAAGTAGCTTAATAGTCGTAAAGAGCATTGAAATCTTAATGATAAGGAATGAGAAATCAGACAGTTACGACTGAAGTCTAATGTTGTTTGAGTCTATCACAACAAGTACAAAACTGTCTCAGAAAAAGCATGGTTGTGCTCAGAAAAAGTAGAGGAGCAGGTCTGCAACAACCAAAAGTAAGGCCGCTGATTGGACAACATCTACCTTGTCTCTACCGGCTACTTTTCAAAGTTTCGTCTATAAATAACAGAAGGACTAGAGAGACAAAAATAAATCTTCAACACATTCAAAGCTTGCCGTTACTCTGCCGAATTTAAAGCTCAAACACATTTAAAGCTCTCAATCGAACGACATTTACACCGTGGTTCATTTACTGAACACGAGGCTTTATTGCTCAAGAAATTTGCCGAGATTCATCGTGTGACCTTGTGTACACGAGGATTAAGTCTTTCGACTTAATCTACTTTCTTGGTGTTTTTATTTTTCAAGTAAGAACACAGCAGCCTGACTTTCTAAGGAGAAGAAGGTTCTCACGGGCAATTGCCAACCTTTGTACGTTCTGGGAAGAACCCAACCATCCACCTACCGGAGAAGGAGAAGGGAGGTGTGTCCTCAATCCGTTTCCGACGTCTGGCAGTTCAGAGAAGACTTGGAGAGGCTTCGAAGAACTGAAGAAGGAGTGAAGAATATCTACTTTGGCGAGTGATCCAGTTTGCTGCGAACGTTGGCTTTTGTGGTGATTGGCTATAGATCGTGAGGAGTGTATACTTCATTCTCTTAGTGAATTACCAGATTTATTTCCGAAGAGTGGACGTAGGACTTAAGGATCCGAACCACTATAATATCGTGTGTCTTTTTTATTTCATGCATTACTAAGTTTCTAACTGTGCTTTAAAACCTTCAACACTTCTATAAAGAGTTGAAGTGTATATCTAAAAACAGTTTACTTAAACTACCAGCTAAACTCAGTTTTATACGATCTAAATTGGAAAATTGATCCCCCAATTTTAGAGTACAATCCTTAGTAATATTTTCGCTGCACATTTAAGATAACTCTGATCAGGGACCAACGGTAAAGTTTCTTCTTTTACTTAAACTTGGATGGATTGTATATATAGAAATATGTATAATCATGAATATGAGAATTGCATAAGCTTGAAGACAAGTGCGTCATATATATATATGGTAATAAAATACTAGCCCGCTTACACAGTTGATATAAGTCAATATTAATTCTCTCATAACACAAATAATTTGTTAATTTATTCACTTCGTAAAGATAAATTCCTAAGTCGCAAAAAATATATAATCATATGTACTTCTTTAGAATTTCCGTGTAACTGATCTTTTGATACATTATACATCTTATATATATGAGTTAAGAATGACGTGCATAAGGGTTTGATCTGTATTCAATACTTAAATGTGCTTCCGCACTTGAAAATCTAATGCTGTTTAATTTATGATTATCCATGACAAAAAAGTATTTTAATTTTAAAAATTTTTCTATTTTTTGAAGAAAAAACCCTGAAATTTTAAAAATCGCAATTTTACAACCATGATTTTTTTTATATATAAAGTCATGAGATATATTTATAAAAATCATTAATGTCCTTAATAAATATTTGCAAATAAAAATATAGGTCAACTATGCTCTAAATAAGGATCCGAGCAGTAGGGATCGTATTTTATAAAATAAATACTTTATCCATCATGTCATATTAATTTTCTATTATTTTTATACAATAATTTATCGGGAGGATTTATTATTATTTTTTTAATAAAACATGATAATATGACAGGATAAAAAAAATAAAACAAGAGATACTAATATAATACTAGAAGGGAGGGAGTTGCTCGTAGCTCATAGCCGGTCAAGCACATATATCTAAGCATTATGATAAATATGATAAACTAAGTTAATAATTAATTGTGAGTGAGATTTGATTGATTGAAGCAAACAGAAATGAGTCGACCGTGGAATTCACATGCTCTGCTCTCAAATTAATTCCAAACCAGCAGCCAGGCTGGCCCACATTAATAATGCCAACCATTGACTCAACGCGCTATATAACCGTTAACAGCAGACTTTCATTTTCTATATCAATCTATTCATACTTAAGTATTTCTATGCTTAATTTATTATAAGTAGACTTTTATATTTTAACTAGTTCTATTTTAACTAATGATAAAATGCAACATTAATTATAATATTATCATGTTGGTATTCAATTAAATATTACACACCAATGTTTACACAGATATATTGTGGAATAGAACCATCATGAAGGTTGACGAAACAGGGCAAATGGTAGAATCAATTCAAGCTTGATATTTCATAATTTATCCTATATTCTATTCTGATATATGAGAACACTCTACGGGAATGAAGATTTTTTTTTTTCCAAATATTTCATCCTTGGTACCGTCGATTCCTTCTCTATTTTTCTGTGTTTTAATATGATAAATGCAAATCTTAACTTATGATTGTAGGATCTGAGTCTACAGCTGACAATGTGAATTATCTTATATTATTTCAGCCGTTTGTAATGTCCAAGCTCTCAGTATACTATGAAATATCCATCAAGTGGTGTAGAAGATGGTGTAGTAGACTGAGATTGAGTCCAAGCTCTCAATCTTTAAAAGATTTATT
Organism: Plectranthus barbatus; assembly: GCA_026898455.1. Taxonomy (NCBI): domain Eukaryota; kingdom Viridiplantae; phylum Streptophyta; class Magnoliopsida; order Lamiales; family Lamiaceae; genus Plectranthus; species Plectranthus barbatus. Next base: position 69,622 of record JAPKLW010002461.1, read on the forward strand.
GAAGATGGAGAGATGCGGATTAAAGCTGAGTTCAAGCTCTCACTTTGAAGATTGAAGATTATATATAAGCTGACGAAGATCCGTGCTTAACATATTATTGGTCCAAGCATACTTAGCAAAGATCCTACTGAGTTTATAATGTATGCTGATGATCATGATTTAGGAGCGACGAATGCACTTCACAATGGCGTATAAAAGAAGTCACATTTATTACGAAATTATATGCGACAGCATTGCGAATAGTCAATCAAACTCAACGGTCCAATGCCATGTTGCCACGTCTCGAAGAACCACACTCGAGGGTACACCCAGGTGAGCAACAACGACCCTAGCTATAGCTAGGTCAAAATGATGATAACTGTCGTTTCATCTCCCAACCGTTGATCCTCTGAAATTTCAATCTGAATCGCACCTTCAGAAATTTTACTTTGTAGCCAATATTCATCAAAAGGGTTTCAATCTCTATGAGACACCCTTATGCTTTCCAAAACTCCTTGACACTCGACCATCTTCTCAAAACCTCTTGAATACTCTTTAATCCTTTAAGACTAATGGCCGATCACAATAAACGATGCATATCTTCTACCGAAGCTGGACCTTCTGATCTGATTCCACCCCCAAGCTTTGTTCCTGAATTATACACTCAACATGAGCCATCTTTTACTGGAATTCAGAGTGTGGAAGACTTTGATTTCTAATTTAAATGTGGGAAACTTCGAATTGCCTTCAGAGATGTTATCTCAAGAACAACTCTATCGTTTGAAAAACAGCGTACAAGTCAGGTCCAGAAAGAGAAGGTTTTCATGAGGAATGGGTGGAGGCAAACAATAACTCGAGACTTATAAGAATGTTAAAGAAAGAAGGTCTCATAACCTTCCTGACAACAAAACCTAAGAAATTTTGTCCTCACATGGTGGCAGAATTCTATGCTCGAGCAGTGATAGCCAAAGGTCAGACGCACTTCACCACATCAGCCCTTGGGCAGAAGATTGTCATAGTTTGGATCTGCTGGCCAACATCTACTCGCAGAACCACAAGGGTTCTCTTGTTGCTATGTATAGATTGAAGAATACCGAAGTTATGAAGAAGCACTATTTAAAGTGGAAGAAGACATCTGTCAATGAAGACTGGACAGCAAACACCAAGAATACCCATCTTGACGACTTCTACAAACTTTTATGTGACATAGTCATCAGAATGCTACAATGTGAGACTGGATCCCATTCAGAACTCAGTCAAAGGAAGTATTCTATCGTGATGGCGATCAACAATGGAATCAAAGGAGATTAGGCCTCCTTCATATATGGACGTTTATTGGAAAATGTGCGGCTAAACAAGAAGATGGAGGACACCAAGATCTTCACTCACCAGGTCAGTTTTGGATTGAAAATAAGTCATCTGGAGATGTTGCTCCCTGAAGACAAGCTTGAACCAGGGGAGTCATTGATAAGCACAAATTATCTACCTACTTTCAAAAAACTAAAATAGCAACCCACATCCAACAGAATTTCTACAAGATGTTCTGGAAAAGAAGTTTTGGGGTATGCTCCTGAAGCATCTATAGAAGTGATATCCACTGAATCACGAGGTAAGTTTATTCCACCAATGGTATTTACAATGTTGGACGAAGTTCATACCAAGTTGAAAAAGAAGGCTGAAGTGGACAGTCTCTTTCATGATCTAGAGGAAACTGAGAGGATTGACGTCTGTCCTACCACCAGTAATGCCTACTAATTAACCTGTTGATGCGGCTAAAAGTTCAATCAAATTAAACTCCTAGCTACACAAGAATAAAATTTGTCAAATCCAGGTCCTTCTTCTCTTCGCCCGCTAGAATACCGAGATACTATGGCAAAGTCTTATAGCTAGGCAAAATAGAATCGTTGAGTAGTTTTTATCAACTAGGCAATCAATTTAAACCTATGCTAACAACATATGACAAATAATGAATTAAACCAACAATCATCTTTCAATCAATTCTTTCCACAAATCGGTAAACCAAGACAAGCAAATACTCAAATTAGGAAGATAGGATGTTAAAATGAACGTAGATGCAATCCAATTAGGTTAATCATTGATGTAAACACATTTTAATCCCTAGGAGATTGAGCAATCGACCCTACACTCGTTAACCCCTTGTCACGGCGAGCTAACGGTTGATGATGCTAAGACTTGCAAACAGTCACGTTATTAAGCCCTAGACCACTCCAAATAGATCGTCAATTATTGCCCTACGACCTAGCACCGCACATGGATTGGAACTAAAATCGTATGAATCTACACTATTCACGATGATTCCGCCCGCGTGTTGGCTGCAGCGTTCACCTTAACTACCTCCTAAGTTGGCTATTACCTACACCTAAGAGGTAAGGAACAAGTTCTAGTGCAATTGAAGCTCTCAAAGGAAAGTTAACAAACAATTATCAAACCTAATCTTCATGCATCCTTACTCGAATCAACATCCAAATTGAATTAGAACATCATACCTCTCAATTGTAACAATACAAAGTTGAAATCAAATACATCCATTACAATTGACAAGTAGAGATTGGAATCTTCCCCAATTGGATTTGTATGTCTTGATCTACCCCCTTGGATCTTCAATTCTTCTCCAAGGATTGATGAATTAAGCTCCTTGATACTCTAGGATTGAGATGAAATCGTGATGGAAATTGGAATCTAGGGGAACTCCTAACTAAATCTAATGAAAAATGACCAAGAGCTCTTCAAATAACTGAATTTCCCCCTTTTATAGACAAGCAAACAGGGCCACGGATTGCCCGGTCGGAGTATGGCTCGCCCGGTCGAAGCTGGAAACTGCCAAAATGCTGGAAAAATCCGGCCAGGCTCGCCCGGTCGATGTGGCTCGACCGAGCCACCTGTCTGTTGGCCTGGCTCGGCCGGTCCAACTTGGCTCGGCCGGTCGAGCCCTCTGTACGCCTCGCTCGGCCGGTCCTGCTCCGCTCGGCCGGTCGAGCTCTCTGTCCAGCTTGGCTCGGCCGGTCCTGCATCCATTACGTGTTTAGGGATGATGAGATTTCACACAATCACAAGATATCGAGCTTGATTTCCATAGGCTTGCATCCATTCTCACCACTATACTACAACGAGTTAGTTTCGAGAATCAAAAAGGTCTTTTCACGGGTTGTAATGTGGCTAACTAAAAGGTGGGTGGTTTTGGGCCAAAGTGACTAAACTTCTCAATTTTCCAAAACCCCCAAACTTTTCTTTTCGAACCACTACAAACCCCCGAGGCTTTTCATTTCACAACACACTTTTTTTCTTTTCTTTTTTTTTCCTCTTCTTTTTTTTTCTCTTTCCTTTTCTTTTCATCATTTTTCAAATGCACCATCATTCTTTCATTTTGTGGGTGCCTCTCTTTCCAAACACTTGCACCAAAAATTTTGTAGGTGCTCATTTTTCTAGGATTCAAACTAATCCTTTATTCCATATCTTTCATGCCTCAACATTTCCCATTAATACACATTCAATCAATTCCCAACCCAACTCTCATCACCGTATTCACCCTCATACACTCTTTCCCCCCAAATATGGTCCTAATCATATCAAAGAAGATTCACCAAATAAGCCCAATCACGGGGGTCAAAGATATGAAAGGTAAAATTATGATAACAACCACCTTATAATCCCGGTGTGAAAGGTAGGACTAAGAATCAATGGCCTAAGATCACTTTCTAGTTACACACTCATGCCAATAGATAGAGAAAGGATGCAAGTTCTAGATCTCGTACTCTCAATCTTGCCACTCACAATCGAAATAGATATGACAATATCATGGCTCAAACCTCACAGCTTTTTGTCAAGTCCTATGCATTTAGCACATACAAAACTCGGCAATTCAAAAGTTTAACTTAAAACATGCTTCGAAAACTAGATTCCGCCCTATCATTAGTTGAGGTAGACATCAAACTCCACTAAGTAAATCATGATTAAATCTCAAGTCTAGTTCGGGTTCATCACACACACACAAGCACACAACATCCTAACCACAATCTACATGCCATAAAACAATGTAATGATTCTAAATGGTAGGAAAAACGATAGAAAACGTTACCCATCAGTAGGCACGATCACCGCTCTCCATTCCTTATTGGCACCTACTACAAAGCAACACACACACCACCAAAAAATTGAGCATAAACAAGCCGATTAAATTCTCATTACCACCGACTTCCACAAACCAATCATCAACAAAAATTAAAGCAATATCCACTAGCTCCACCATTCATACCAAACCATTACACATCCACATACCAAAACCAAATAGAAAGAATTAAACACATGCAAGCTTGCCCAAAATATTCCATCAACTCATCATATTAAATCATAAAAATCATCATCCCAAATCCACATTCAAACATCCAAACCAAAGTAAAGGTAAATCAATATCATTATACAACCCAATCGAAAATCCAAATCATTGTTCAATACTAAACTAGACTAAAGATAGAGATAGAGATAAAGGAGTGAACCAGAAGAGGGCACCGGATACCGACCACTCCCCCCAAACTTAGTCAAGTGAGACTAAGTTTGTAAAAAGGTACCCGGTGCACTCGCACTTCCTTTAGTCAGCTGGGTCCTGCGGTGGCTGATCACAGCAACAGTAGCGACAGGGTCTAGGAAGCACCTCCTCAACCAATTGGACCTATCCTCGGAATCATCAATCTCAGTTAAAGCACGGTTAGGCAATTCAATCCCAAAATCTCCAAACTTATAGAAATAACAGACACCCAATTTAGCAGGAACCAGAAAAGCTTTAGTAACTAGAGCAGAAGTGGTAAGGCTCAACCCTGGAGCGAATACTCCCGACAGATCAAAACCACAAGCCTTAAAAATAGGAAATAGTAATCCACCACCACAAATAACTGAGTTATCAGCACCAATAGCATTGCTCCAGTTTTCCATCAACCATCCTCCAATAGAAAAGGGTCTCCCATGCAGTAATGCAAACAGAAATTGGAAATCAAACATACTAACAACACCAGATCCGTAAAAACCACAAGACCAGCCCTCTAGCATGAGGTGGAGATACGGAATGATAGGATTCTTAATCATGAATGACCTACAAGACTGGACATCGAAATCACCCGAAATACTATCTCCAAAAATCGATCTCCAAAATTCAAGAGGATTAAGCTCATCGAAGGCATACAGAGATTCCATTGAACACCCAAATATCCTATCAATATCTTGTCTACTCAAAGAAAAATCTTGACCAGCAAATTTAAACGTTACCAGAACCGGAGCACCATTTGCACTCCGTATGACTTGCACAGATGCCAAGAATTCCCTCGTCACCCGCACGAACGACGGCCATCTCCCATGAAGTAATTTCTTCCATCCCATGCGAGTGAGCAACTTCCACTCATCCTTCTTCAAATCCAATGCTTCCAAAGTTTCCGGACAGAGATAAGTCGTTCCAATCACTTGCCGTTGTGTCAACGTAATGAACCTTGCATATTCATCATCATTAAATCCCTCGGGCCTGCAAATAGAAGAAGAAGATAGTCCACGTCCATGATTGTTAGCCATGGCACTTCAAAAGAGTAGAGCTGCACACACCGAGATGATAATGAGTCAAAGAAAATTTTGGGAAAGAAATTTCAACTGCGATGAAGAATGGGCAAAATGGGAACAAGCCAAATATTTAAATCTGCGCGTGGCTCGACCGAGCAGCAGATGGCTCGACCAAGCGACGCTGCGGTTTCGTGCAAATGGCTGGCGCGTTTGGGCTCGGTCGAGCCTGCCTCGCTCGACCGAGCGAGGCCTCTGTCCAATGCCCACGACCCAGCTTGGCCGAGCTGCCCCTGCTTTCACCACTTTTTGCCCTCTTTCCGACATTTTCCCGATCATGTTGCCTTCCATCCTCTCTATTCTTCAATCACAATGCCAATCACACTTGTAAATCCACAAGAAATTAAGAATCCTTCATCAAAAACACTAAACAACATTATTCAACCAAAATCAATAACACACCATTATTAAAAAATATGAAAATAACAAAATTTAAACATTGGGTTGCCTCCCAATAAGCGCTTGTTTAACGTCGAAAGCTCGACGACCATACCTCATGTCAATCATGATCAAATGATGCTGACCCCAAACTCATACCTCGACTTATCACGGCGTGATCCTCCGGGAAAAACAACTTCCTTCTTGCACTTCGAGGCGGATCCGTATCCACTCGAACCTTCTTTGTCCGAACTTGTTCATATTAATCTAAGTCTCCCGGATCATCCTTTTGTTCATTTTCGTCCCCCATGAGGTCTAATCCCGGATCGAGCACGTCCTTCAACCTCTTCTTCCTATCAACTCTCTCTTCTTCAAATTCATGCAAACTCTTTTGAGGTAAGGCAAATACAACTTCTTTTCCCCAACAACAGAAAGAGAGCTCCCCTTGTTTCATGTCGAAGAGTGCATCGGCTGTGTGTAAGAAAGGCCTTCCAAAAAATCAATTGAATACCACCTTTGTTCTTCATGTCCACCACGAGAAAATCTTCGGTAAATGTGAATGTCAAAACCTCCACATGCACGTCTTCAACTACTCCACGAGGACAAAAGAGAGCTTGATTTGCTAATTGTAAGACTTGATTTGTAGGTTTAAGATATCCAACCTCCAACTCCTTGTACAAATCCCATGACATTATATTCACACTAGCACCGGAGTCACACAAAGCTTTTTGAACTTTCACATCTCCAATTTTGTAACCAATGACAAAACCGCCCGGATCCTCCTTCTTGCTAGCTATGCTCTTCTCTTCATATTCATTACTTCCCGATTCATTTAGTTCACCATCTGAGGTTACCTCAACTCCAACGAGTTCATCCAACATGGGTACACGTTCAATCTCTTCCGGAAGTGGCATCTCTATATCTCCTTTCTTCACATAATCAAAGAAATGCACATTTTCAAGTTGTTCTTCTTTTTTTACTTCCACATTTTCTTCTTCCAACTCCTTTCCATCTTCCTTCACTATACTCTCTTCTTCTTTAATCTCCACACTTTCCACTTTTGGAGTCATGACCTCCAATTTCTCATTCATCCTATCTTCACCATCAATCATATTGCAACTTTTCTTTTGTACAATTTCCGTGTCGCTTGGAAATCTCCCAGCTTGATGTTTGCTACTTAATTGTTTAGCAATTGAGGAAATTTGCAGCTGGATTTCCGCGAACATCCCGTCATACTTCTTAAAGCGCCTATCAATCTCTTCATTTGGATTCCTCCTCATCTATTGATTCACATATCTACTACCTCCCCCAGCATATCCTCCTTGACTACTACTCCCTCCTCCTTCCAATTGCATTTGAGGATTGAGAGAGTTGTTTGGATTTGCATAAGAGAAATTTGGGTGGAATCGGTTGGATGGCTGATAGTACATGTTTCCTTGAAGATTGTATTGAGGTCGATTGTTGTACCCCATTCTTTGATTAACGAAATTCACATTCTCCGGATAATCATTCTCATGCTTAAGTATCATCAAATCCTCTTTTCCACTCCCCGAAGTAGATAACTTGTCAAGCTTCCTTTGCATGGCAGCTATTTGTTCTTTGAAATCCTCCGTCTCATAAGAATCATTTACTGACTTCACCGGTCTATAATCTTTCCGTTCCCTTGGCCATTGGAAACTGTTTTCGGCCATTTTCTCAATTGTCTTCCAAGCATCTTCCTCCTCTTGATCAAGAAATGCACCTCCCGACGAAGCATCCATCATGACTTTTGTATCATAATTCAATCCACCATAGAATTGGCAAATTTGTTGACTCTTAGAAAGACCATGCCGAGGACACTTGCGTAGAAGCTCTCGGAACCGATCCCAAGCTTCATAGAGAGGTTCATCGTACCTTTGCCCAAACGATGTTATATCCGCCCTTCTCTTCAAAGTCAAACTTGGTGGAAAAAACTTGAATATAAATTTCTCTCTTAATTCTTCCCAAGTGGCAATATTTGACTTGTCTAAACCTTCGAACCAATGCCTCGCCGAGTCCCTCAAAGAAAATGAGAATAACCGCAGCCGTATTTGGTCTTGGGGAACTTGGTTGATCTTTATGGTATCTGTGATTTCCAAGAATCGAGATATATGCACATTCAGATCCTCGGTTGCATGTCCCCCAAACTAATTGTTCTGTATCATTTGGACCAAGTGTGACTTTATCTCGAATTGCGTGGCATTTACTCCAAACCGGAAACCTCTAGTCATCGGCTCCCCTTGAGGTCGGAAAAGGTTTTGAAGTGGTCTACGAGGACCATTCCTCTCATTTAGCAAAACTTTCATCAATTCAATCTGTCTTTTTAGCTCTTCTATCCTAACTGTATCCTCTCCTCTATTAGCCATGTCCAAATCAATCTCAATATTTCCTTGCCTTTGTTGTAATTTCCTCTCCAAGAGCTCACGAGCCTTGGACCTCGTGATCATAAACAACCTACAACTCCACAAAAGAAAACAATTACCAAACCAAAACAACTAGATCAAACAAAAGAAAAACAACTATCAAACAACAAGCTAAAAGCAAAAATTTCACACAAGCAATAAAACAAACACCTATCCTACAAACTTCACTTTTCCCCCAATATCTAGCAACCTATTAAATGAATTCCCCGGTAACGGCGCCGAAACTTGATGCGGCTAAACGTTCAATCAAATTAAACTCCTAGCTACACAAGAATAAAATTTGTTAAATCCAGGTCCTTCTTCCATTCGCCCGCTAGAATACCGAGATACTATGGCAAAGTCTTACAGCTAGGCAAAATAGAATCGTTGAGTAGTTTTTATCAACTAGGCAATCAATTTAAACCTATGCTAACAACATATGACAAACAACGAATTAAACCAATAATCATCTTTCAATCAATTCTTTCCACAAATCGGTAAACCAAGACAAACAAATACTCAAATTAGGAAGATAGGATGTTGAAATAATCGTAGATGCAATCCAATTAGGTTAATCATTGATGTAAATCCATTTTAATCCCTAGGAGATTGAGCAATCGACCCTACACTCGTTAACCCCTTGTCACGGCGAGCTAACGGTTGATGATGCTAAGACTTGCAAACAGTCACGTTATTAAGCCCTAGACCACTCCAAATAGTTCATCAATTATTGCCCTACGACCTAGCACCACACATGGATTGGAACTAAAATCGTATGAATCTACACTATTCACGATGATTCCGCCCGCGTGTTGGCTGCAGCGTTCACATCAACTACCTCCTAAGTTGGCTATTACCTACACCTAAGAGGTAAGGAACAAGTTCTAGTGCAATTGAAGCTCTCAAAGGAAAGTAAACAAACAATTATCAAACCTAATCTTCATGCATCCTTACTCAAATCAACATCCAAATTGAATTAGAACATCATACCTCTCAATTGTAACAATACAAAGTTGAAATCAAATACATCCATTACAATTGACAAGTAGAGATTGGAATCTTCCCCAATTGGATTTGTATGTCTTGATCTACCCCCTTGGATCTTCAATTTTTCTCCAAGGATTGATGAATTAAGCTCCTTGATACTCTAGGATTGAGATGAAATCGTGATGGAAATTGGAATCTTGGGGAACTCCTAACTAAATCTAATGAAAAATGACCAAGAGCTCTTCAAATAACTGAATTTCCCCATTTTATAGACAAGCAAACAGGGCCTCGGATCGCCCGGTCGAAGTATGGCTTGCTCGGTCGAAGCTAGAAACCACCAAAATGCTGGAAAAATCCGGCCAGGCTCGCCCGGTCGAATTCTGTTGGCCTGGCTCGGCCGGTCCAACTTGGCTCGGCCGATCGAGCCCTTTGTACGCCTCGCTCGGTCGGTCCTGCTCCGCTCGGCCGGTCGAGCTCTCTGTCCAGCTTGGCTCGGCCAGTCGACGCCTCCAAACTCCAAACACGTGCGATTTTCCTCCAAAACTCCACCAAAAATGCTCGTTTATGCCCAAAACCTATCCTACAACATTCAAAACACAAAAACACGAAAACACAACCAAAATACGATAAAAACATATGATATGGAAGTAAAATAGCCACAAACAAGCATGCACACACATCGAAATATGGGTCATTTTATGCACGTATCACCTGTCAAAGAACCTACTTCTAAAAAGAAACGATGAAAGCTAGTGAAGAAGTATGCCACCAGAAGCAATCCTGACCCTGGCACCTCTGATCATACACTGACACAAATGATGAGAAAAACACTTACTTCTGAAGAGGTCGAAAGAGCAGACCAACAAAGAGAAAGAAAGAAGAAAAGATCAGTAGATTGGCTAGCGCAAGAAAGGTTAAGAATAACTCCTGAAAAGATAGCTCTTAGCGCTGCACTAATCGCCAGGGATGGAGCTTTTGAAAGTGTCAAAGCCAATGTTGAAACTAGAAGGAAATCTATTACTAAGTCAAGGGTCAAAGAGACAAATCCTCACAAGAACCAAATGGAGTTTCAAGACGAACTATCAAGGATGCTAATCGGTGCTTTGAAAGGTAAAGGGCAAGCCTCTGAAATAGATATTGAGTTTTTGGTAGGATTTATAGAAGCTAGGACCTTGAATCTAGACTATTTGAAGCATACGCAGTCAGATATTCTATCCGAGGTGGGTTTCAACAAATTGGTGGCTGAGTGACTACAAATTGTGAATGATGGAGAAAGTGAAGACGACGTGCTGAAAATGGGGGATGAATAAAAAGAAAGTGAACATGACCCTGACCAGACTGAAGCAGGTCATGATGAATCTCTGGAAAAAGAGATACAATCAGTTGATCTGAGAGAATTTCTGTTTAACATAAATGAAGCCATAGTGCCTACAGATCATATGGAGATCATTGATCTAATCAATGATGGCTTCAATTTTGGAGAACAGATCACTCCTCGACATAAAAAATGTTCTGATTCCAACTCAACCCAACGTGAGGAGGCTGTCACAGAACCATTGTCTACAGAGTCACAGACAAAGAAAGAAGTATTTGAGATCCCAATGGAGGAAAGGAGTGTTGGAACTTCCACAGTCGAGCCTCTCTTGATTACTCAATTCTCCTTATCCGATCAGATGACCTTAGGATCAAGCAGCTAAGGAGAATCTAGCTCATGACTGAAGGGAAAAGAGATTGAACTACTATTAATCGACATGCCTGAAGATCTAAACAAGGACTTTGATGTACTATTTTCTGCCACAAATCTGACAGAAAGGATGACGACACCTCACAGATGGGATCGACATCTGTATCCCTACAGTTAGTTATATACCAGGGTTCCCAACATTTTTTGTCCCAGCTGTTGGAATTTCACACAGAGATATTGTCACAGACCGGATCAGGGACCTATGTCATCCTTTGCAACGATATGATGAGCGTAACAGAGACGTCTTCAAATTTGCATATGTGCTGAGTGAAGTAATTGAACAGATAGTCGACATGGAGATTAAGACACCTACTTGCCTTTTATCGGAGATTGTCCTGAGCTCAGAGCTGAATTCAGAAGATGGAGAATTTACGATATCGGCACTTATCAATTGAACCATGAAGATAAACCTGTCATGTACTACAGACTTGGTTGGTCATACTGGCAGTCAGAGGAACAATGGGCAAATGAGTGGATGGGTGTTAGGATTGGTGAACCCCAGATGACTAGAGTATATATTCAAGACAGACTGATGGAAGTTTGTTCTTAAGAGACATTCCTGGAGTTCCAACACTGGAGCCTATTGAAGGTCATTTTCTCAGCATTAATTGGACTCCCAAAGGACCCATAAAGTGTTACTGGTGTCCAAGGCTTGAACCTTTGAATACGCTTGCGAAGTGGGGACCCAAAACATAAGATAGTCAAATCCTAAGACACTGGGAATGTGAACTACTTTGTTTAGGACGGATTCATTCTAGAAGCTCTCTGCCCATTGTGAGGCACTTCGCATTCCAGTTAGCTGAAGCACATCTGGCGGTGTCTGGGTTTTTGGAGTCACTAGCTCTTGCTGCTCTTTGAAAAGAGTCAATGATTGAACTCCACCTACCTATTTTCGATGTCAATGAAGCATCTTCTTCTGGAGTACAAGCTGGAGCTCTCCCAAAATCTCAAATAGATGGAGTGGTGAATGTAGAGCTCTCTTTGAATCTCATGCAAATGGTGTAGGGATTCACCGGCGAACCGAATCACCAAATCTAACTGAACCGGATTGTTTCATGAATGTTGAGAAAAATAAACATACGATATACCTAGCATGCTCCTATGAATTAAATGCAGTGGATTTTACGAGTTTACCTTAACTCTGTAGTCTCAGATCCGATCTTTCGCGTTTGAATTCCAATCCCTTGATTCAACCACGCGATTTAAATAAATCTGCGGAATGAGAAATTAGTAAAAGAACTAATTTTATGATTTAATTAAAATAGAAGAGAAAAGAAAGATGAATCTGTTCTCCAGATTAGGCCTTCAGATCTGTATCCCAATGCTGTTCAATCCAGCTACTGGTGAGGATTCCACAGGATTGTGATTATGTAGGCCAGAGTTGAAATTTCATCTCCCAAACATACAAAATGCCGCCCTTGTCTCTCTCTCCCTAGGGTTTCAAATTGAGTTGAATGTTCTGAGGGGGCTAGGGATTCAGAGAGAGCTATTTATAGACCTAGGGTTGTAAACCCTAATGGGCTACTGGGCTCAATTCAGCATATTTAATTGGGCCAGACCTGGGACCTAATGCAAATAGTAAAGTGAGCTTATGAATTAATTAATTACCATGTCCACAACCCAGGATACAATTAATTAATTAATATTAATTCTTTTTCACCATTGAATTAATATTGACCTACCCCATTATTACCACGTTATGAGAACTGGCTGCATTTACTTGAGAATCCCCATATTTAAGGTTACTGGGCATTCATTAATTAATCGGAGCTTCTAAAAAGCTCTATCTACAAATAATTAATATTTTATTTTCCTGAGTAGTACCACTCAAACTTTATCACTCGTGCTTGAACTTAATTAGCCTGCAGGACTTTAGAATGTTATTGAGCTCCTCAAGGAATGTCCCCATTCTATTACTCGGATATGGTTACCTAGCTCAAGTCTCAGGCTACAATACACGAACTACTGTTACCCAAGATGTGGGTATACGAACACGTTACTCAGGCTCTCCACCATGGCAAGTCAAAGCAACAGTCAACCCGTGCAAGCCACTGAACCTTTGTTAGGGTTTAGACTCAATCAAGATCGAGATCTTGTATTCTCTGATGTCAGACAGTAGAATATATCTCACTGTGGTCTAAACAATACACCACCGTGCATATCGGCATATAAAGTAATCAAGACAGATTACTTCTTTCCGACTATGCTGCAGCCTATACCGACAGACTTATCCTCGTACGCTGTCTTGGCTGTGATAATATTATATCTCACTAGATCAAGTGATCATACTATCTTCTACGATCTACAACACGCAGTATGAACGTCCCTATCGGTGAGATAAGGGGAAACCGTTATTACTCGCATGTAAGTTTGTTAACAGATAGGAAATACCGTTGAATGTATATTCATTCTAATAAATGCTTTCAGTATACAAAACCTAACAAATGGAGCCCTCCACTTCGAGCAAAACTGCCAATAAAGAACTTCTCTCTATTCCTACTGCAACTACTTTGAATGTTCCCCATCTGTCTACCTCTCAAGTACATGATATTTTCCAACAATCAGAGGAAAGAGTCCTCAAAATCATGGAGGAAAGGATTGACACACTGGTTGGTGTCGTCAAAGAGGGGGGAGAAATAAGAAGAAGAGCTGATGAGGAACGATAGAAGAACTCGATGCCAGTATGGACATGTTTTATGAACTCCTTACTACTCTTTCCAAAACCTAGAAGTAGTAATTTCACCCCTGATCTCTCTTTGATCGATCTGCTATTGTTTACTTTGATGATTATCTGGACTTGTATCTCTAGTCATCACTTTATCAAAGTTTATTAAGTTTACTTCTTACTCTCTTACATACTTAAGATTTAATTGCTCTAAACTTATTTGAAATATTAATCAAGCTATATCTCTCCAAAATTATAAGGAGAAGATCTTAAGTAGAAAGCTGAATTTGAGGGGGAACCTTTTGAGTTTAAAGGACTGAATGTCATACTTGTAAAAAATCTAAAGTTCTTCACTCCTCACCAGCTTAGGTTATAGATGGCTTTGACCACACCAAAAAGGGGGAAATTTTTAGGAAACCCGATAGAAATATCATTACTTTTATTTTATGTTTTGGTGGGTCAAAGATTGTAAAAGCCATCTTAGTTAGTTTCAAGCTTAGGTGCAAAATTGTAAAGTCATGTATAGGTTCTTTATCGAGTTGTAAGCAGATACTAACATTGGAAACTAGACTAGTCAAAAAGTCTAGTAAGCGTGGAAGACTCAACATGCCAGAAGAATGTTGTACGCATGACAAGCCTTGAAGAAAAAGAGTCTAGCTGAGTAAGGATTTCATCAAAGTAAACCTTCTGTGGCAAGCACTTTGTGAATGGATGAGCTAGGTTGTCACTAGTGTCAATCTTCTTGATCTGCACATCGCCCCTCGATACGATTTCTCATATGATATGGTTCTGCCTCTTTATGTGTTTGCTCGCCTTGTGAGTCCGTGGTTCCTTCGAGTTTGCCACTGTACCAGAGTTGTCATAATGGATTGTGATACTCTTAGGCAGACTCAGAATCACATCTAACTCTAAAAGCTAGTTCTGGAGCCATACCTCTTCTTTCGAAGCTTCGGAGGCGGCGACATATTCCGCCTCCATGGTGGAGTCAGCAATGAATTTCTGCTTTGCGCTCCTCCAAGATATAGCCCCACCTCCCAAGGTAAACTCATAACCTGAGGTCGATTTCTTCTCATTCTGGTCCCCTTGGAAATCTGAATCTGTGTAACCCACAGGGCACAAATCCTCACTTTGATAAACTAGACAGTAATTCCTAGTTCTCTTCAACTACTTTAGGATGTGCTTTACCGCAGTCCAATGCGCCTGTCTAGGGTTAGACTGATATCTTGCTACTATGCAAACGACATTACAAATATCAGGCCTGGTACACGACATTGCATACACGAGGCTACCCAACGCAGAAGCGTATGGTACAAGACTCATCTCATCTTTCTCACTCTGTGTTACAGGACACTGCCCAGTAGAAAGATGTACGCCAGGTCTGAAAGGTAGCAAGCCTTTCTTGGCGAGTTGCATGCTGAACCGGGCTATCACAGTATCCACATAGGATGCCTGTGATAAGCTTAACATCCTTCTCTTACGATCCCATACGACCTTAATCCCAAGGATGTACAGCTTCTACCAAATCCTTCATTTGAACTGTTCGAATAACCAATATTTAATCTCCGACATCACTCCCTCGGTGTTTCCAAATAGGAGTATGTCATCCACGTACAGTGCAAGGAAAACCACGCTCCCACTGACACAAAGTCGGTAAACACAACTTTCGTTCTCCAACTGTGAAAATTTGTAAGATTTAATCACATCGTTGAAACGTAAGTTCCACGACCTTGAAGCTTGCTTAAGTCCATAAAAGGACTTCTTAAGCTTCGAGACAAGATGTTCTTCGCCCTTGCGCATATAACCCTCAGGTTGCTGCATTTAGATGTTCCTACCTTCTTCAAGGTAACCGTTTAGAAAGCGGTTTTGACATCCATTTGCCAAATCTCAAGGTCTAAGTGTGCTGCTATGGCAAGAAGTATCTGGATGGATTTGAGCATGGCTACCGATGAAATGGTTTCATCATAGTCTATGCCCTCTTTCTGACTATAACACTTTGCCACCGGCCTGGCTTTGAAAGCCGTAACTTCTCCATTTGCTCCCTTCTTTCGCTTGTATACTAACTTGCACCCTATGGCCCTAAAGCCATCAGGAAGCACAACTTTCTAGTACACATCCATAGCGGTTATGGATTCTATTTCAGAGTCCATGGCGATGC
>JAPKLW010002462.1:8202-42212 GCA_026898455.1 Plectranthus barbatus
AATTGTGCTCGATATCTTGTGAATGAGTGAATTCATCAAACCCTAAACACGTAAGGGAGTGCTTTCATTTCTTTATCCAATATTGATGAGTGGTTTGAGTCGTTAGCATTAACCGTGTCACAAAGTTAGGTGATAATCTCGTTCGATAAGAGCATGCCAAGATGACTATGATGAGCTATGAGGTTGTTTGATGAGGTTTATTGATTGCTTTACTTTGTTTTTATTGAGGACAATCAAAGGTTCAAATTTGGATCTATTTGGCCTAGTCACTCCAGCTCATGTAAGTAAAAAGGTTTATACACTTGTGGTTGTTGATGATTTTTCCAGGTATACATGGGTTCGTTTGCTGAGAACCAAAGACGAAGTGAAGCTCATCCTACCGGAGCTAATCCTCAAGTAGCACAATAGCAAAGATGTTACCATGAAGAGGATTAGATCTAATAACGGGACAGAGTTTTGCAATGGGATTTTGATGGATTTTTGCGCCGAAGCTGGTATCGGGTATGAAAAGTCCACTGCTAGGATTCCCCAGCAGAACGGTCTAGCAGAAAGAAGGAACAAGACCTTGAAGGAAGCTTTGCGGTCTATGCTAGCCGATTCCGATTTTACTGGAAAATATTGGGGCGAAGCAGTCATGATAGCTTGCTATACACAGAATAGGAGCGCAATCAATGGCAGATTCAATAAGACTCCTTATGAAGTGTACAATGGTCATAAGTCTTCTATTACTCATCTTCGTATTTTTGATTCGACATGTTATATTCATAACAATGGGAAGTCGAAGCTTAACACTTTTTGCCTAAGTCTGATGAAGGTGTGTTCCTAGGATATGGACACCCATCTTACAAAGGTTATCGAGTGTTAAACAAGATGACTCAAGTTGTGAAAATAACATGCAATGTTATTTTTTATGAGTCTACTTTAGTGCGCAGATCCATAAGAGAGAAAAAGGATAGCAATCATGAGGCTAATGATGTCCATGGTAAATCGACCTTGAATTCCTTCGAAAATATGAAGATTGACCCGACTAAGTCTATGAGTGATTGCAATCCAATCCAGACGCACTCAGCAGGAGACCAGACTGCTAACCAGGCCGATGATGCTAATGATCATGCTGAGGCCACCCCACCAATTTATCTTAATGATAATTTTGAGGTTATGAGATCGCTTGATGAAGAAGATGAAGATATCCCAGATCAAGCAGGAGACGCCGAAGGGGGATTAGGCATTGCTGAACACGTTGCCAAAGAGGATGCTACGCATTTGGATGCTGAAGTTCTAGCTCCTGAGAATCTAGTTGTTGAGGATCTGGTTGTTGAGATTCCTAATGTTGTTGTTCCAGATGTTGAGTTACTCGTTGTTGAACCCCAGGTGGATGATGAAAAGAATGGTGTAGCAGACAACAATCAAGAAGGCGATGCAAGTGCTGAAACCTCAGCACCCAGCAATCCGAAGCCAAGATGGCTAAGAGATCATCCCTTAGATTCTATGATCAATGATGTCAGCGATCCACTCAGGACGAGATAAGGCAATGCTATGTTGGCATGTTATATTTCCCATGAAGAACCATCCAAGGTTGAAGAAGATTTACAAAATCCAAATTGGGTGAATGCTATGCAAGAGGAGCTTGCTGAGTTCACGCGCAATCATGTTTGGGATTTGGTAGATAGACCCAAACATCAAAGTGTCATTGGGATGAAATGAGTCTTCAAGAACAAGAAAGATGAGTCAGGCCATGTCGTCCAAAATAAAGCTCGTCTAGTAGCAAAGGGCTATAGACAATGCGAAGGAATTGATTACGATGAGACATTTGCTCTGGTCGCTCGATTGGATGTAATAAGGTTATTCATTGCATATGCTGTGCATCATGAGTTCTCTATGATGCAAATGGACATAAAGAGTGCCTTTCTGAATGGTGAGCTGAAGGAAGAGGTGTATGTTGAGCAACCACCAGGCTTCGAACAAGCAAACCAAGTGTACAGGCTAAGGAAAGCATTATATGGCTTGAAGCAGGCACCGAGAGATTGGTATGGAACATTGTCAAAGTTTTTGCTAGACAATGGTTTTAAGAAAGGGAAAATCGATCAGACTATCTTTCACATCAAGGATGAAGAAAGTATCCTACTTGTGCAGATATATGTCAATGACATTATCTTCGGCTCGAAGAATCAAAGCTTATGTGAAAAGTTTTTAGAGCTGATGCAAAGTATTTTCCAAATGAGTATGATGGGCAAGATGTCCTACTTTCTCGGATTACAAGTCCAACAATCGAGTGATGGAATCTTCATTCACCAGAGGGAGTACACTCGCGTTCTGATTGCTAAGTATTGCCCCGAAAAGACAAAAAGCTTAAGGATTTCGATAAGCACAAGCTGCCAGATAAGCCTCAACAAAGGAGGAGAACCTGTGAATCCTACATTATACAGAGGTATCATCAGATCTTTGCTCTACTTAACTGCTAGCAGACCCGATATTTCTTATTCTGTTGGTGTATGCGCGAGATATCAAGCAAATCCGAAGAAGTCACATTTGGATGTTGCTAAGAGGATTATTTGATACCTCAAGTGTACCGAGGGTATAGGAATTGGTACCCGAGGAGTGATGGAATAGCACTTAGTGGATATTCCATTCAGACTTCGGAGGATGCAAGATTGATCGGAAGAGCACCAGCGGGACATGTCAATTTCTTGGACATAAGTTGATTAGTTGGTTTAGCAAGAAGCAGCACACCGTAGCTACGTCTACTACTGAAGCTGAATACATAGCAGCTGCTAGTTGCTGTGCTCAAGTCTTGTGGATTCGGCAGCAATTGCAAGATTACGACATTCCTCCTGAATGTGTGTCGATCTACTGTGACAACAAGAATGCTATCTGCATAACGAAGAATCTCGTTCATCATTCAAGGATGAAGCAAATTGATATCCGACATCACTTCATTCAAGATCATCAAGAGAAGAAGGACATTGATGTTCAATATATATGCAGTGAAGATCAGCTAGCAGATATCTTCACGAAGCCGCTTTCTGAGGCCAGATTTAAAGAGTTATGTCTAAAATTAGGCCTCATGGAGCTAGAAGATGTTGTGGATGAATGAGTTGTTACTCTCATTCTTTCTGGATTTCTTGGATTTTTGAAGAAGATGGAGATAAACGTATCCTAGCTTACATTTTTTAGCTGCTGAAGGTCTGTTGCTCAGATATGTTGCTGAGAATAGGAATGCTGAGTCCAAGCTCTCAACAGTTCCTAAGTATTATACAAGCAAGTGGTTCAGACGTTTGCTAGAAGTGAAATGCTGAGTCCAAGCTCTTAGCATTTTGACATATTGCTATGGTATATTATTTCAACTAGTGGGACAGACGGTTGCTAGCAAATTGAATGCTGAGTCTGAGCTCTCAGCAGTTCATATGATTGCTAAGGATTTCCGAGGGTAGCAGATTGCTGAGTCCTAGCTCTCAGCAGTCTCCATAAGTCAAAGCGGGAAGGATTTGAATTTGAAATGATGTGTTCGACACGCTGCATTTAATGCGTGCAACTGGCTGCACCAAACCAGGAGGCGACACGTCAAAAGCACTTCGAGTTCATAGGGGAGTGGGCTACTATAAGAAAGGTCTCGCCGATCCTAAGCCGTCGATTGAATTTGAAAATGCGTTTCCCCAGCCGTTGGATCATTACTCAGAAGGTATAAACATCTCACTTAGTTCAACATTCAAACCTTTCTAAAATCTTTGATATTCTAATCCCTAGCCTTTTCTCTCAAAACTCCCAAGTTCTCTCGGCAAATTTTCTCCCAACTTAGAAAATCATTCAATAGGTCTGCTAATCCTGAATCTCCCGCACACTCACAACAATCCAACTCCCATACACACACTGATTCATCCGATTCCTCTACGGAATTTAGATTCCCCATTCAATCCTTAAATATTGATGTGACCCTGCATGAGCGGTGGGCACCGGAGTATACAGGGATAGTGAAGAAAGAAGATGTTGAAGATGACATTCCCTACGGTCAATTGGTGACTTTGGCCAAAAAGAAGGAACAATCCGGCCTATCCAGAAACCAGAGGAAGGCGGCGCAAATCATGAAGGACCACTTTTTGTACACTCCTCTCGCCGCGCTTAAATACCTAAAATGGATCATGGAAGCCCTGACGAAGGCAGGGGTCCTTACATACTTGTCAGCAGAACAATTGTGGTTCCATCCACACATGGTTTTTGAGTTCTATGCATGTGCTATGGTGGATGAGGCAACCCAGAAGTCCTTCAAGACTTCAGTTTTTGGTACGATTCTGGAGGTGAATGCAGATTTTCTGGCTGCTAAGTTTGAGCTACCCAACAAAGGTGAGCGCATTGCTACATACAAGTTGAATGACTTAGATGAAACGGAGAAGAGGTGGAAGAAATGGAAGAAACCAGAGTTGGTGATGGATCAGAAGGGCAAGTCGATCACCTATAAGGTTGCTACTCCGATCAACCAATTCAAAGATGAATACAAACTTCTTGATGAGCTGGTGATTAAGATGTTCCAGTGTGATGCTGGTTCATACTCTGAATTGTCGGCGAAGAAGTATGCAGTGATGATGGCGTTGGTGGATAGATTGGAAGGATATTGGGCACAGTTCTTCTATGGGTGGTGGTTGGAGCACTCCATGAAGAATCTGAGAATTAAGGAGGATGTTGTATTCACATCCAATGTGAATTTTGGTTTGAAGATTAGTAAGTTTATTGAAATGTTTTTCCACAAGAAGAGGGTTGATAGAGGCGAGAAGCTCCTTCCTACAGAATTTATTCCGATGACAAAGAAGGCACCAACTCCGGTCGATCCCACTAGACCGATTATTCTGATGGGTAAATCAAATTTTTATAAGAAGATTCCCACATCTCCTGAAGAACCCCACCCAAGCGAGTTAGCATTCCAAAGGTTGGAGCAGGCGATTCTAATGACTCTAGAGGAGATAGCAGCTGCTCAGAAGGCCGCGGAGACAGAGCAGTGCTTTCAGCACCTGGAGGATATTAAGAAGCTTGGTGATCTGACCATTGAGCAGATTGAGGAAATCATGGCAAAGAAAAAAGCAGAACAACAAGCGACAACTTTGGGTCAGATTGCGGTGGCAATTCCCAAAAGAAAGAGATCAGATGTTGCTTCTCCAGAGAAGAAGAGGACGCGCAGACGGCTTGTCAAGTCTGCTGAGAAAGAGAAACTTGAGAAGGAAGCAGCAGAGAAGGAGACTGCTAAGAAGAAAGCTGAGGACGCTCCTCTCTCTGAAAAACCTCTTGAAGAAAGATTGAAAGGCTTAAGGAAGAGGAAAGCTCAGAAAAAGGAGCAGGAGAGAAAGAAGCATAAGAAATAGATGGAGAGACTCACTTTCGAAGCAAGGGGTAGGAACTTCGAGAAGGCCAAGCAAGCTGCTGAAGAACGCGCTGCTAAGAAGGCAGCTGCTGAACAGCAAGCAGCCAAGGATGTTGCTGCCAAGAAAAGGAAGGAAAAAGTAGTTCCTGTTGTTCCCACTCCAACCCCAATAATAGCAGAAGAGATTTTCAATGAGCAGGAAGCGATGACCGATCAAGACTTTGAGAGGTTGCTAGAGACCAGATCTTTTAATGCTCCAGACCGCCCTCAAGGAGGAGTTTCATTAAAGGAGCCTGCAGTTGAGCAAGAAGATGACAACAGTGATGAGGTGGTGGTGTTCAATGAAGCTTCAGGCTCTGGACTGAATGTTGAGCCCCCTGCTAGCACATCTGCTAAAGTTGTAGAGACAACTGCTGAGAAGCCTAGCATGGAGGTTCCTGCTGCTGATAGACCTAGCACGGAGACGCCTGCTGAGGCGAGGCTGAGCACAAAGGATAATGCTGACGAGAGACCAAGCAGTGGATGAGCAGAGGGAACCAACGCTGAGGAAGGTCCTAGCACCGATGTTCCCTCCTCTGAAATTGAACAAGATAAAGGCTTCCTCACTTCATGCTTTTCCGATTCTAAGTCAAATGGCGAATCAGATGATGTTTTTGATGCAAGATATTTACGGAAGATCCCGACAGGAAATAATGAGCTGCTTCGAGTACATTTCAAAGGACTTCCTAGAAAGCGATACAACTTTAGGAGAATCTCCCAATGGTGTGCTCCAATATCTTTTGAAGAGCAGGTAAAGTTTGAATCTCTAAATATAAAAGTCGAACTCCGACAGAGAGAGAAACTAACTACTCAGACAATTACTCGATCAACTACTGCTCATTCTACACAACGAACACAACTGAAAAATTAAGAGATTCCTTTAACAAATCGAAAAAGGAAAAAGAGAGTAGTCAGTTGAGAGCCCACATTTAAGAAGAATCTTAAAAGGTCTCAACAACAAGTGTCACTAGATTGAATACCCGACACTACATTTAATAGATTTCTTGACTTTGCTCAAGAATCTTCAATCATTGGGATAACTTCCAATGATAGGAAGCATCCAGCAGTCACATCTCTGAAAAGAGATTGACTCCTACGGGCTTTCGCCAAAACCAGATAAGTTCGGAGAGAACTATAAAATCTCCATTACGACAAAGGACAAGTTTTACGAAGGTGCGCCCTGACTTGGACGGAGCTTCGGACTAGAAAATTGAAGCATCAGAGGATAGCTTTGTAGTGGCTAGGTCGAAGGTTCACTACCTGCTACAAGTGTTCGGCGAATCCTTGTACTTCAATATCTTTTTAGTGAATTCTTAGCGATACGGCTAAGGAGTGGACGTAGATCAATTGGATTGAACCACTATAACTATTGTGTGTTCTTTACTGTTTTATTACTTACTGCTTGTATGGTGTTTTGAAACCTAGCAAGGATAGTTGCTAGAGTATTTATCTGTAAGAAACCATAACTTCAACCTCGAGCTAAGATTTTTTAAGAACATAAGTGCAAGATAATATTTAATCTTCCGCTGCATTCGTGTGTGAGTTGTTTGTTATTCACCATGACAACTCTGATCTGGGACCAACAATCTCTAGATTGGTTATATCTCCTCCGTGACAAGGTTGACCTTCATAATCCTGATAGATTCGGTCTCCAGCACATCTGTCATATCTCCATGGATGTTCTTTAGCCGGATAGGAGGTTTCATCTTCCAAGCTGCAAACTTCTCCGTGTTGTATGATGAAAACTTCGAGATATTCATAATACCTGCCAAGGACAGAGTAGCCTAAAAAAAGCCGCAATAAATGGATCTGGTCCAAAGGGAGAGCACAGGTAGTCTTAGGAACTGCCTTCTTTGATACAACTTGTTGGTCCCAAAATCAGAGTTTGGCTAAAGTGCGGTGGAAATCTTTCAAAGTTGAGCCCTCCAAGATGGTGATTCTGGCACCGACTCAGGTTTAGAAATATGGATTGTTTGGCTGATTGAATATATTATTTAGCTGATTTCAAGTAATATACTCCAACACTAGATGTATTGAGTTTTAAATCTAGTGTTGAAACTTAAAGAAAGCAATAAATAACACCATAATTTATAGTGATTCGGAACAAACTGTCCAACGTCCTCTCTTTAAACGTGCAATCTGGAATCACTAAAATGTCAATTACAAAGATGTCAACGATCTTTTGCAAGCTAGTGATTGTGATACGATCCTTGCCGGAAGGTTTAGATTGCAGCCCTAGAACTCGATGAAAGTAGACACACGCAGAAGTAAAAAGGACTGATACGAAAGGAAAATCCAACACCTTTGAAGTCGACCGTCAGAGAACCGCAGACAAGGATGAAAAAGGAACCCCTACTACCCAACAAGCAACTTGCCTCAACAATGATGGATAAAGTGAACACGCCACAAACGGATGCGAAAGTCCAAATGATAAGTCAAATTCGAAATTCTATGGATTCCCTAGAATGTCGTGAGCCTTCAAATTTAAGGAGAAAATCTCAGAAATTTTATTAAACTGAAAATTGCATAAATTGTTCAAAACAAGGCATATATATAGACAACTCAAATCCTTAATCTAACAAGGAAAATAAATCTAAAAGCATATCAAATCTATCAAGATATGCAAAAACTATATCTCAATATCGTTGCAATCAAAAGAAACTACACATCTAGAAGGACATAAAGTAAAATTTCAATATTAATTAAAAACTAGATTTAAAAACTCAAAATTAATCCAAAATTAATCTTCAAGTAATCTTCTTCTTTCAGCCCACCAGGATCTGCATCAGAATGCCACGTCCACTAGCGTACTCACCGAATCTTTTGCAGTCAAGAACTTCTTCTGGCTTGAAGCCTGGGCACACCATCTTGACCTTCAAACTGGACGTTAGAATTTGATATCCTCTCAAGAACGTAGTTGTCGGTATACACCGATGATAGTTGTCATGGAGAAGTGACAACTCCAAGATATTTTCTTACTCAAGGAGTACGAAACAAGAGTTAGCCCTTGCTTAAAGCACATAGCCTTGTGTTCAAGGAGGGACATGGGATGCTGATAGATTCAACTGAAAGCTTCAAAAAATGGAAATAGGTAGCTTTCGAGAAATTGATAGAGAGTTAAGAGATGATTTTGCGTTGAGTCATTTTGGTAACCTTCCAAAGGTGGATTGTAGCCTTTATCTATAAACGCGCCTTGAAAGATTTGAATCTCTTGCTATTTAGAGTCGTTGTTAGACAAAAGGAACACGTCTCATTTATGTCTCACTTTATCTAACTTGCAGTGTTCTTTCTATTAGAGCAGGTTGAATTTTACTGTGTCGGTAAGAACGACTTTTTTGCCAGTCCGGGATATATTTGTTGGTTGATTCCTGGGATGAAAAAGTCTTTGAATACATCAGACTTAAAGTTCTCCTTAGTTAAAGACTGATCTTGAGAAAGTCATTGCTTGTTCTGTCTTGAGTGTGTCTTCTAGCTGGTTGGGAAGCGGCTTGCTAGTGTCGTCTTGCTTATAAGCTCCATGCTGGCAATCCTTCAGCTGATGATGATAAGTCTGCCAGCTCCTCCAAAGATGCTTTGCTAGTAGCAGAGTGTTAGTCAATGTTGTGGGTACAATTATTCAGAAATCGGAGCCTCGAGAACCAAGAACAAAGATATACATAGAATGACGTAGAAATTAAAAGGGTACATTGAGCGAATATGCTAAGTGAAAATGCTGGAGGTAGGTTTAGAAATTGAAGTGAGTTCCTTGATTCTGTAGGACTGATCGTTGGCGAGCTTCAAGTGTTATCTAACCTTTTTTCCTCTTTCCAGCTATCCCCCAACGGGTGGTGTCACCTTGTTGGGGTTCTATTGGTGTGGCTCGACCTGAACTTGGGACTTCCTACCGTCCGCGAGTGACACCATATGTATCGTCGGAGCCTCGAAAAACACTACTACTACTTCACGCGTTGGTCTCGCGGGAAGTCAACGTTGATAAAGAAGGCTCCGACCAACTCCCCGGGGTGGTGGACGACATTTTTTATTTGAAGTTGGATGAAGGAGCCCCCGAGTTTCTTCGCCAGGGGGGAAATCCAACTAGTGGGTCGATGTTTTCTTGATGATCTTTTGAAGTTTGCATCACGTCGGGTCTGAACCTTTGTTTGTTTTGCAGATCATCCCAGAACAGACCTCACAGCCGAGGAGCAGGCTCGAGTAGATCAAGCGTACGACGTCTCAGAGAGCGACTGTCATTGGCCGATCATTAGGATCGGCAGGTCGGTTACCGCTGAGGCCATTTTTGATAACGAACTCAGAGCTACCCCTTTTACTGAGGAGATGACCCGCTCTCGTCGCCCCCACGTGTCCGCCAAACGAGTCGCGGAGGCCCTCTCCGAGAAGAAGAGGGCGCGGGAGGAGGAGGAAGCTCGACACCATCCTCCAAATCCCCCCAAGCGCCCGACCCTGGAGTCCGGGCATCAAATTCCTCCCCCGCCTCCCCCGCCTCCTTTCCGGGTTCCGGGGGAGATCGCGGCCGAGGATGCCCGCCCCTCGACCCGCCATGATGCCTCACAGGGGGTCGAGGATTGGGGGAGGCGCAGGGAGAAGGAGCCCAAACTATCTGGGCATCGAAGGTGTCATCGCTCCTTAGAGTGCGAGATGCGCCGAGAGGACCCCGGCAAGTACGTTGTCATTTCCACCACGCCTCCGGACCCGTTGGTGGATACCTTCTTGGTTCGGGCCCGCTAGCTCCTGCTTGGCCAGTCGTCGGTTGCCCAGACGGGGACCGCCCGAGCACGCCTGGAGCATTATCAGCTCCGCCAGCTGCAGGTATGATTTTTGGGTTTCTATATTGTCCGTCTGTAGTGCGATTTCTGACCTACTCTTTCATCGCAGGCCCAAATGGAGCTCGAATCCATCCAGCACGAGCTCAATGTATTTGGTGAGAAGTGCGCCGGAGAGATCTATCAGCTTTGCAAGGAGTCGGACTCCTCAAAGAAGTACGTGGATTCTCTAAATGAGAAGCTGAGCGCTGCTGAGGAGAAGGCTGAAGCTGCTATGAAGGAGGCGGAGTCCATGCAAGAAGAGCTCAATGATCAGTGGAGGAGGGCTGTAGAGGCCCGGGCTGACTGCGACAAGGTGCTCACAGACCTGAAGACGAGGAATGATCAGCTTGCCTCGTTGTACTCTCCGCTTAAGGTTCAACGTGAGAGCTATCTGGCCGAGGTCCAAAGATACGAGGAGAGGATCGCCTCATTGCAGTCTGGCAAGGGTCTGGATTATGGGGCGCTCATCACTTCCCCGCATTTCGCAGAGACGTACGAGGTACTTCTCGTACTTAGCTTTTTCTATCTTATCTGCGATTTGTCCTTGTCTAACCTCTTTGCAGATGCTCTCCGAGCAGGTGGAAAGCGAGGTCCGGGGGAGGATAGGATTGAAGTACCCGGACCTCGATTTGAGCTTCCTCGACGTGCTGGAGCCCGAGAGGGAAGAGGAGAAGATAGAGGAGCAGGGAAAGGGGCTGGACCAAGCCAACCAGCAGGAGTCGCAGCAGGATTCGAGCCGCTCCAACCGAACTCCAGTGCTGGATAATCCTGTCCTCGACTCAGAGTCCAACCCGAATGTTACTTCTGATCCTGACGTCGCCGTCTGATTCCCGTTTTTTCTGAACTTTCTATTGTTTCATCAAACTTTGAGTGCTCTGCTTTTGAATAGATTGTGCACTTTTGTGTTTTACTTTGCCTATAATTAGAGTTTAGTTGCTATTTCTGAAGTTTGGATGATGTTTTTGTCGATTCTCTACAGAAACAATTGTGAGAAGGGTGGCGTCGCCCCTCCGATGCTTAAGTTAGTATCATGTGGATGAAAGATAAATCGTAACTACAGGAAATAGGATAAGTCAGAGAACATTATCTGTGATGAACTCTTGTTTTGCATTTCCGAGCCTCTATAATGGGCCGTAGGTTCCTGCAGGGTAGTGGTGAGGGTTTGGGCGATGTCGAGGCATCGCCCCTCCGACGCTCAAGTTAGTAGATGTCCGAAAGATCAATGTAAATTAAAATCATAGGGTAAAGAATTTTTTAGAAGGCGAGCGTATCTGAGAGATCGAATTCGTCGATCTTGTTCCTTTAAAAGTAGTACTTCTTTAGGTGCTTGACGTTCCAGCTGTTTCCGATCTCTCTTCCATCGTGAGCTTCTAGGTGGTAGGCGCCTCGACCTACAACTCTGGTAACCTTGTAGGGTCCTTCCCACATTGGTGCGAGCTTCCCTTGTCTTTTGTCTTTTGTGTTCTGGAACACCCTTCTGAGTACCTAGTCTCCTTCCTCGAAGGTGCGCAAGTGAACTTTCTTGTTGAAGAATCTTTCGACCTGCTTCCTCCTTTGGGCCATATTTATTAGTGCTTGGTCTCATTGCTCATCGATCATTTCCAAGTTCTTCATTAGCTTCTCGTTGTTTCCCATCTCTTGACAGACTTCCATGCGCAGACTTCCAGCTCGAACCTCTGTGGGGATAACAGCCCCTTCACCGTATGCTAGGGCGAACGGCGAACTTCCTGTCGAGGTTTTGGGAGTGGTTTGATATGACCATAGGACTCCTGGGAGTTCCTCTACCCATTTTGACTTGTGGGTTTCGAGTCTTTTCTTCATTGTGGCCATGATTGTTTTGTTTGTTGACTCGGCTTGTCCATTTGCCTCCGGGTACCTCGGCGTGGAAAATACCAATTTGATGTTGTATTGGTTGCAAAATTCTTGTACTTTCCGTCCTGTGAACTGAGTTCTGTTGTCTATTCTGATCTCCTTTGGTATCCCAAATCTTCATAGGATGTGGGTCCACAGAAATTTGATTACTTCCTGCTCTCTTACATTGGCGAAGGCCTCCGCTTCGACCCACTTTGTGAAGTAGTCGGTTGCTACCAGTATATATTCTTTCTATCCGGCTCCTTTCGGAAGCTTTCCTACTATGTCCATCCCCCAAGACATGAAGGGCCAGGCCGCGATCATGGCGTAGAGTGGTTCTGCATGGCTTTGGTTAGTTACTTCGAATTTCTGACATGCTTCGCAGCTGCGCACGTAATTCTTTGCGTCCCTTCATAGCGTTGGCCAGTACAATCCTGCTGATATAACTTTGTGTGCCAAGGATCGGGCTCCTTGGTGACTTCCGCAGTCCCCTTCATGTATTTCCATGAGGACGACTTGTCCTGCGGTGGGGTCGAGGCATTTGAGCAGTGGTCCTTCAACAGATCGCCGATATAAGTTTTCGTTATAGATTGTATATTTGGCCGCTGCTCTAGTGAGACGCACGGCTTCAGTTCGGTCCTCGGGCAGGACGCCGTCAGCGAGATATTTCCGTATTGGTTTGATCCACGAGTTGGCGAGTGCTATGTCCATGACCTCTGTGGCCCTGTGCGTGGCTGGTTCTTCGACCCAAGTTATGACGATTGGCTTGCTTTGTTTGGTTGCTTTAATAGAGGCTAGGTTTGCTAGTGCATCAGCTTCCGCGTTCTCTTCTCGCGCGCACTCGTCGAACTCTTTTCTTACTTCTCGCGCTAGGTCATGATATTTTCGGAGCCGCGGCTCTTTGACCTGGAATTGGTCCTCCATTTGCATTACCACTAATTGTGAATCTTCGCGCACCTCTAGGCGGCGAGCCCCTAGTTCCTTTGCGAGCTGCATTCCTCGAACTAGAGCTTCATATTCTGCCTCGTTGTTCGTTGCCTCGAAGTTCAAACGGATAGCTCTTTCAAACACTTCTCCCCATGGACTCTGCAGTCTGATGCCGGCTCCGTTACCGTGCATATTACTTGATCCGTCCACTTGGAGAATCCACGGCTCTTTTGCTGCTTCGCCGACTTCTAAGCTCGCGACCTCCTTTTCTGCGTCTAATTGGAGTCCTGTTGTGAACTCAGCTACAAAATCCGCTAGCACCAGGGATTTGATCGTTGTGCGTGGTTCGAATTCAAGGCCATAGCCCCCGATCTCTACTGCCCATTTCAGTAATCGACCGGATAAACACTGCTTCGAAAATACAGTTCGAAATGGATATGAGGTTACCACCTTGATGGGATGTGATTCGAAATAAGGTCGTAACTTCCTCGATGTTGTTACTTAAGCCAATGCTAGTTTCTCCAGCGCCGTGTATCTTGTTTCGGCGTCGAGCAATGGTTTACTTGCATAATGCACGGGATGTTGCTTTTTTGCCGCTTTTTTACTAGGACTGCTGCAAGGGCGTGTTCGGATACGGATAGGTAGAGTAGTAGATTTTCCTCCCTCTCAGGTTTTGAGAGAGGGCTGGACTGGTCAGGTAGTCTTTTAGGCGCTCGAGCGCCTTCGCGCAATCCTCCATCCACTCGATTTTTTTCCCTTTCCGAAGTACTTGAGAGAACTCATGTGTTCTGTTGGAATACCTTGAGATGAAGCGGCTGAGAGCCGCTAGTCTGCCCGTAAGCTTCTGAACCTCTTTCGGACTCCGAGGATGTGCGATTTCCTTTATTGCCCTTATCTGTGATGGGTCAGCTTCGATCCCTCGATTGGTCACTATGTGGCCCAGGAATTTTTCGGAGGCCACTCCAAAGGTGCACTTCACTGGGTTCAACTTCATCCGATACTTATTGAGCACTTCAAAAGCCTGTCGTAGATGATGAACGTGATCTTTGGCGTCCTTCGATTTTACCAGCATATCATCAATGTATACTTCCATTGTTTTCCTTATAAGCGGTTCGAACATCTTGTTCACGAGCCTCTGATATGTTGACCCCGCATTCTTAAGTCCGAATGGCATCACCTTATAGTAGTAGATTCCTTTGTTTGTCATGAAGGCAGTCTTTTCTTGGTCTTCGGGGTGCATCAGGATTTGGTTGTACCCCAAAAATGCATCCATGAAGCTTAGTAACTCGTGTCCTGCGGTTGCATCAACAATGCAATCGATGTGTGGGAGCGGGTATGGATCTTTAGGGCAAGCTTTGTTGAGGTCTGTGTAATCCACACAAACTCTATTCTTTTCGTTCTTCTTCTTTACTGCCACGATATTGGCGAGCCACGTCGGATACTTCACTTCCCTCACGGATCCAATGTCCAGCAACTTTTGTATTTCTTCGTTGACTGCGTCGTTCTTTTCGGCCGGGAATTTCCTTCTTCTTTGTTGTACGGGTCTATGATTAGGATCGACCTGTAATTGATGTGTCATTATCTCCGGATCGATTCCTACCATATCCTTATGGGACCACGCGAAAGTGGTTTTCTCTGAGCTGAGAAACTCGATTAACTGTGCTCGGACTTCTGGGTCCAATCCGGCACCGATTTTTGTCTTCTTCTCTGGATCAGCCGGGTCAAATCAGACTTCCTCAGTCTCTTCAGATTCTCCTGCCGGGGGTAGCGGCTCGTTCCTGGCGAAGTGCTGTTGGGCGCACATGGCCTTGAAGCTCGCATAGTAGCATTCCTTGGCGGCGTTCTGTTCACCCCGAATCGTACAAACTCCCCCAGGGGTCAGAAATTTGACCACCTGATGGAACGTCGAGGGCACCGCCTTCAACTGGTGCAGCCAGGGTCGGCCCAGTAGGGCGTTGTAGGCGCTGGGGGCATCAACAACCATGAAGGACACATCATGATGTGCCCCTCCGCAGTACGTAGGCAGCACTATGGTTCCGATCGTCATTTGGACTCCACCGTTGAACCCGATTAACGGGGTCTGTGATTAGACTATCTATCCTTCAGGGATCTTCATCTCTTTCAATGCGTGCATAGACAATATGTTTGCCGAACTCCCGTTATCAACTAGGATCCTCTTAACGAGGCAATTCAAAATTAGCAGAGAGATCACTAGGGCGTCATCGTGAGGATGGCTCAGACCCGGTGCTTCCTCGCTGGTGAACTCAATCGGGTGATGATCCGGGTTTCTGCGCGGGGCCGTGGCCTCCTCTCGGGTTAGTCGCCTGGCTCTCTTGGCGGCGGATCTTGTGATGCCGTTGATTTCCGACCCCCTAGTTATGAAATTGATGGTGCGGACTGGTTGCGGAGACCCAAGTGTGTCTGTCTTTGTTGGCCCTGACTCATTGACTCGCTTATCCCGAGTCCACGTCTTCTTTCCACGATCCGACAGGTATTCGGATAGGAGTCCTTTTTTTAATAATTCGACCACCTCTAGGCGTAGGGCTCGGCAATCTGCGGTGGTATGACCATGATCATTGTGGAATTCACAGAACTTCTGTGCGTCCCGCGAAGCCTGATCGGCTTTCATCTTTTGGGGCCACCTTACTTTCTCCGGCATCCTCCGGAGCACGTTCTGGACGAGATCCGCCGGTTCGATTGATAGTGTGTACTCTGGGATGTACGAACCGAGGTTGTTGATCTGCGGCGACTTGTTATAAGGATGCGACATAGGGGGACGCCTGTCCCTCTGCTCGCGTAGACACTCGTCGCGCATGTTGGGTCTTCCGCTGCTGCGGCGTGCTCGTCGGTAGGGTTCGTCTTCCTCCCACTTGATGAGTGCCCATGCTCTATTTAGGGCGTCGTCCATCGTCTGGCAGGGGTAGATGGATAGTTCATGGTACAAGTCTGAGTCCACATCGAGGCCCTTTGTGAATGCTCGTACAACGGTGCTATTTGGACAGTTCGGTACCGCCACCATCTCCTTGTTGAAGCGCGACAGGTACGCCCTCAAAGACTTGCCCGGTTTTTGGATTACCGCATAGAGGTCATCCGAGTGTTTGTCGAGGCGTCTGCTGCTCGAGTATTGCCGAAGGAATAACTGATGCAGCTCTGCAAACGTCAAGATCGAGCTTCGGGGCAGGTTGATAAACCACTAGAGAGCGGGCCCCATCAAGCTCGAGCCGAAACTCTTGCACATGCAGGCTTCCATCTGGGCACCCAGAATTGCCAGCACCAGCATCTTCTGTCGGTAAACGGCAATGTGATTCTCTGGATCCGAAGTCCCGTCGTAGAGGACGAAGCTTGGCGGGGAGAATCTGGGCGGTAGTTTTGCCCCTGCGATCTCTGGAGCGAATGGGGACTCCGCGTAACTCTCGCGCGGGATAGTCTTTTCTGGCGGAGGGAGTCCGGGGACCTTGGCGAGCAATGACTCGAAGTATCTGAGCCTTTGCTCGAACCTTTGTTCGATCTGCTGGATTGCTCGGACCTCTGGTGGGTTCAGTTGGCTAACCGGATCCGTGTGGACGGGAGGATCTCCTAGAGTCCTTCGGTCGTCTGTTTTCTCGGTTCGATCAAAATCTTCTTCCAGATTTCTCACGGTGTCTCGGATGCCCTTCCCTGTACTTCTGGGCTCTTCGACTATAGGATGCGCGTTGCTTACTTGTAGCTGCAGTCTCCGATTCTCCCTCTCGAGGAGCTCATATTTCCTCGACATGTCTTCCATTCTGGCTCCAATAGTCTCGATCACCTCCCTCGTGCCCTGCACTTGCGTCACCAATCTCGCAACGTGAGGGTCTTCCAAAACGTTTAACGTGAGGGTCTTCCAAAACGTTTGGCGGAGGTGGAAGAAAAGTCAATTCTCCGAGAGGAGTGGCGTTGAAGGCTCTCATCAAATCGCTCAATGTTCCTCCCGTGTTCGGTGGACGTGGGGTTCCTCTGCTGGTCGTAACAGTTCGGCCTCGTCCGGCTCCTGCCGGAGTTCCTCGTACCGCTCCGGGGTTGGCTTCCTTGGCGCGGCCTTTCGTCGGAGCATCTTTCTGGTCGTCGACCTCGATAGCGTGCGTTTTTCCTGGATCGTCAGCCATTCCTGCAAAGAAAGGACATAATTTGTTTTCGAGGCCCCACGGTGGGCGCCAAATTGTTTCGGGTATAATTATTCAGAAATCGGAGCCCCGAGAACCAAGAACAAAGATATACATAGAAATTAAAAGGGTTTAGTGAGCGAATATGCTAAGTGAAAATGCTGGAAGGTTGGTTTAGAAATCGAAGTGAGTTCCTTGATTATGTAGGACTGATCGTTGGCGAGCTTCAAGTGTTATCTAACCTTTTTCCCCCCTTGATTGCCGTTTATAAGGGGATATTTATAGAAGCGAGTCTCTCTTAGGGTTTCCGAGGTCTGCGTCTGGTGGTTAGGAGGCGTCTCCGGGATAATCGGGGTGGTTCGCCCGTCTGGTAGTTTGAGCCTTCCCCAAATATCGAATGTTAGCCGTTATGAGCTCTCCCTTCTTCCAGATCAGTTGAGACTGCCATAGAGGGTCGATATTCATGTTTCGAGCTTCCTTTCTGATGTTCGGACTGCTCTCTGGGTTAGTCGAACTGTCCTTGGTCTCAGCGAGCTGCTTTTTCCTTGGTCGGGTTATGGTTCGATTTGGGCTTCAGCCCACATGGGCTGGTATGGCGCGGTTGTCCTGGGCTGGGGCTGTCGTTGGCTTCTTACTGAAACTTATTAGGTCCGAAATCGGGCCTCTTAGTGGGCCGGATCCAATCGGGCCCCAACAGTCAGCAACCCATACAATCCTATTTGGGGGTGATGATTTTGCCAGCAAATCCTCTAAGGCTTGTAAACTAGCTTCTATAATAACTTGATAATTCTTATACAAGATATTACAAGTTTTAAGCTAATTTAGGCAGACACACTAATCTAATGGAATGTTTTATTCATCAAAACAACATATAAAGAATGAATTACTAATAATAATTCCTAATAGATAAAAAAATTAAATTTTAATAATATTGAAATGCAATAATTTGGATTATTGGAATTTAATTAAATGTTAAGATTCAAATTATTGATACACAAATATGACATTAATTACAGATTCATCTAGTAATATGAGCAATGAAACTTCCTATTTCCATGCAACTCTCACCGCCTTCCTCCATCGATTTCATTATAGCTCCAGCAAGCTCCGCCGCCCTTCTCCTTATCTCATCTCCTTCCTCCGACGCCATTAATCTCATGACAGCGGTCTCCACCGACGCCGCCTCCACTAATTCCATCCGCCGCCCCCACTCTCTCACTTGCACCCCAACTCTAAGTATCTCCGTCACGAATATCGCATTGATCGGCTGATCGGAATGCATCGGCCACGCCGCCATAGGCACACCCATCGTCAAGCTCTCCAAGCAAGAATTCCACCCACAGTGGCTCATGAATCCTCCCACCGATTCATGGGCCAGAATCTCCATTTGCGGCGCCCATTCTCTCACAACAATCCCTCTCTCCCTAACCCTCTCCTCAAACCCTTCCGGCAGCTCGATCCTTCTACTCTCCACGGCAAAGATATCAGCTCGATCGGCGTCTCTCACAACCCAAACAAACTTCTGCCTGCTCTGCTCGAGCCCCATTGCTATCTCTTTAGCTTCTTCATCCGTGATCGACGTCGTCGTTCCAAACGAGACATAGATCACTGTTT
Organism: Plectranthus barbatus; assembly: GCA_026898455.1. Taxonomy (NCBI): domain Eukaryota; kingdom Viridiplantae; phylum Streptophyta; class Magnoliopsida; order Lamiales; family Lamiaceae; genus Plectranthus; species Plectranthus barbatus. The sequence goes on from JAPKLW010002462.1 coordinate 26,904, forward strand.
TTGGAGCTTGCTTATCGAGCCAATTCAAGCATTTATGGCGGTTTATGCCATCCGCGGTGAAGATTGGAAGTGTAGTAGAGCTCGATCTAATCGCCCATTGCTTCTTTCCGCCGCTGATTTCTTCTCTGTTCATCAACCCAATGTAAGCATCGTCGATCAACCTGATCGTGTTGTGGATGTCTCCATCTCTCTCCTCGATATTGACAGATGCAGAGAAATACAAGGCGCCCTCCGACATGAACTCCCTCACGGAAGGGATTTCTTTGACCGCCGCGGCGGCGTCGCCGAATTCGAAGGGCTTTCCGATGACTTCCCACAGGATCAGGAACAGGCTGAACGCCGACATACAGTTGAATGCGTACGACTCTGCATTGGCGATCAAGACCGCGTCGCGCACCGCCTCAACCCCCATCCTGTCGTAGACGACAACCAGTCTTGTAACCGTCTGCGACAGCTCCTGTGCCAGCACGCCTATTGCTCCACGCAGGGCGGCGTAGGCGACGGTGGCTGGCGCCAGCTGCATCGGCGTCTTATCCGTCGCGTGGGGATCCGGATCGGGGGCGTCGATTGGAGGAGTTGGGAGATCGTGAAACTCGATTTGTGGCGTTGCATTAGGGTTTATGCCATAAGACCGCAGCCGCGCCTGATGGTTGTGGGTGGCGGAGCCGACGTAGTGCACCGGGATGCCGTAGGAGGCGATGAGGGCGGAGAGGTGGAGGAGCTGGTTGAGGTGGCTTTGACATGGGAGGGGCACCATGACCACAGCAACTCTATTCTTGGATTCTTCCATTTTGCTCTATTTTTTCCACTAAGTTTTTTTAAGGATAATTAATTGGAGCAATCACACAACACCATCTTATAATTTGTAGGTTCGTAGGAAGTGGACATTTGAATTAATTGGGGTGATGATGGATGGTTTCTTGAAGTTTTGTGTCGCCATATTCATAGGATTTGCCGTCGGATGAAAAGGATTTGCAGTTTTGTTTGATGCGCAGAAAAAAAAAAAACTAAGAATTATGCATTGGAATCTATGACGTGAATGTGATTTCTTTTGGAGCATCCATTGCTGACCTATCCCATAGGCCATAAGGAAAGATAAAACTCATTTATATTTGTTATGGAGATCAATTTGTAAATTATTTGATTCCAAATGATTCCGACTGAAATTTATTGACTAAAACATTTTGATTAAAACTTTAATTTTTCGGTTTAGGATTAGTCATTCGGACCAATAATTTTACGAATTATATTATTTTTTAAATTTTTATAAGAATTCTTTTTTATTAATATTTATATATATATATATATATATATATCTCTTTTAATTTCCTAAATAATAAGAAGCGAATGAAATAATTATTATCACTTAAGAAAATATATATTTTATCAACTAAAATATTAAAAATATATTCTTATATTTCATCAAATTCTAAAATATTTTAATTTGAATGATAAATAAATTTTAAGAATTTGATATTTATTAAGAACTATTTTAACTGGATACAACTGTATTAGAGGTGTTCGAGGACCGATTTGAAAGAAAAATTTCGGCCAAATTAATAGATACGGTTTGAGATTTTTTAAATCAAATCGGCAAAATAATACATTTAAACCGGTCCAATCAAATTATATAAATATAATTTGGTTGGACTAGTTTGACAGTTTGAAACAACGAGGGTGGGTGAGGCAGTGGAGAGAAGAGATGAGAGTGAGGGCAACAGTGAGGGTGGGGCGGTGCTAGTGAGTGAGTGTGATGCATTTGCGCCGTGAGACGAGAGGACAGAAGAGTAAGGTGGAGACTGGAGAGGGAAAAAAAATGTTTGATTGATATTTTATTTTTTATTAGTTATTTAATTGATAAAAGAATAATTAAAACTAAAAAATATGCTAATAGAGAGATTCAAACTTGTGTTACGTATTTCAGGCGAAAGGGTAAGAATTTAATTGTTGAATTACTATCTATACTTATAAAATGTTATATAATTAATAGTTCTATATATATCCGGCCGGTCTGGTCGAAATGGCCGATTTGAACCACCAAACTATGATCGAACCGATTTTAATAAGTTTAAAAAATTTCAAATTATTAGTTTAAAATTCAGATTTATAACCTGTCAAATCGGCCAAATAAATCCGATTTGGCCTGTTTAAGAAGTTTCGGCCAAGCCGCGAACACCTAAATTGTATAACTTGAAACATAATCAAGAAAAAAAATATAAATATTAAAAGTATATCTTGGTAATATGTTAGGATTTTTATTAGAAAAATCCTTCCTTTATTTTATATTTTGGTGGGTTAAAGGTTGTAAAAGCCATTGTAGTTAGTTTTTTAGTCTATAGAGTTCTAAAATATAATCCTTGTATAGGATCAATCGAGTTGTAATAGAACTTAGTAGCTGAAGACCGAGCATAGGAAATGCTCGAGAATTGAAGAAGTGTACATGTGTGAAACTTAGTTTCACCAAGTATGTCCAAGGCCTATACTGAGTTTGGGTACTCAGTATAGTGATTACCATACTGACTTATGAGAAGTCAGTATGAGGGCTTGCCATACTGACTGAGAAGTTAGTATGAGGGCTGCCTATACTGACTATGGGAAGTCAGTTTGGAAGCCTTCACCTTCTAAGCACAAGGTACACGAAGACAATCAAGCATAGTCATATTTCGATAATAGCTCGCTAAGTAAAAGTTAGTACGAGGACATTCATACTTGGATTTCTCGAACTAAAACTTATTATGACACAAAGTTAGTGAAAAGTACACTTACACGGTAGAGCAGAGAAGGGCACAACATGCCTATAGTATGGGCTATGATTGAAGGAGAAAGATCTCTCCAAGATGACGACCAAGGACGTGTTCACCCAGCTTCAAGCCCCATATGGGCCATTCAAATGGCGAAGGGGAATGAAGTCGTGCGGAATGTCAGCACACAACCCGAAGAAGAAGTTGTCTTCTTCGCAAAGAGAGATTTCAAGAGAAGGCCTCAAAAGCCTTATCAAGCTAATAGATCAACCGGCAAGACCTCTAAATCAAAGTCAGCGCCAACACCTTCCTTCAAGAAGAAGGAGGAAGAGAGCTCAATTGCTGAGCTTGAGGAGCAGATGAGGAAGCTGACGAAGCTTCTAGAAAAAGCCAAAGCCAAGAATGAAGGTTCACAATCTAGTGAACAAAAATTCAGCGAGAGACCTCCCAAGGTGTGCTTCAAGTGAAACTCCCCCAATCACCTCAAGCACGAGTGCCCGATGTTATCCAATGAGGAGAGGAAACACCTGAAGCGGGTATTCAAGAAGAAAGCTTCCAGAGCAGTCGCAAAAGCCACGCTATCCAGAACTAAGGTGCCAGACATCTCAGATAATGATGATGGCTACTATACTTCAGATGATGAGACCGTGCAATAAGCATTCCTAGTGTTGATGGCCAAGATTGGAGAAGAAGAAGGAGCATCTGGATTCGGAGAAGAAAGATCCGAAGCTGAGTCACAGAACATGGTAAATATTTCAAATTTAGTTTCCATTCTTATAACATGCATAGCGCCAACACCTTCCTTCAAGAAGAAGGAGGAAGAGAGCTCAATTGCTGAGCTTGAGGAGCAGATGAGGAAGCTAACGAAGCTTCTAGAAAAAGCCAAAGCCAAGAATGAAGGTTCACAATCCAGTGAACGAAAATTCAGCGAGAGACCTCCCAAGGTGTGCTTCAAGTGCAACTCCCCCAATCACCTCAAGCACGAGTGCTCGATGTTATCCAATGAGGAGAGGAAACACCTGAAGCGGGTATTCAAGAAGAAAGCTTCCAGAGCAGTCGCAAAAGCCACGCTATTGCTCGGAATCTTATTGCTCGGATTCAGAGGATGTAACCCTCAAAGTTTTAAATAAAGAATTTTCAAAATTTTATGAATGAAATTTTTTTTTAGCTGGCGAGAATGCCTCACTGAAACTTAAAGTCTCAAAACTGACTGAGGAGATCCCAGGATCAAGGTCAATATGTGATGAGCTAGCCAAGCTTAGAGAAGAGCATTCGATCTTACTTGAAAATTTTAAAATTATTTCTGAAGAATTCGAATCTCAAAAACTAAAAATTGCTAGTGATCAAAAACTTATTTGCTCACTTTATTGAAGCACTAGCAAAGTTTCAGAAGCCCTACGCTGACAACGAGATCCATCTGATAAGTCAGGGCTAGTTTTTTTCTGAAAATATTTTGAGCAATTATGCATCAACCTCTGATACTCGAAATGTTTCAATCACCATTTTAAAAAGGATTCTAGTTTAAGGGTTAAGCTGTTAGGCAAGGGAGTAGTTAGTACACACAAGGACTCCTTAGTATCCAATCAGGGCAAAGGGAAGAAATTAGGTTCTAAACTGACTTCTGCACCCAAGCTTAAAAATATTTTGACTTCAAGGTCAAATAAACCTCAGATGAGACATATTGTGCCTAGGAAGTAGGACAAGAAGACTGTTCCTAATGTGAGGAAACCCACTTCAGCAGCTAGAACTGACCTTCGCAAGAAGTCAGTATCATTTTCAGATTCCATAAATCTGAGGTCCCTACTTGTAATTCTTATGAGAAGAGAACTTATCCGTATAGGAGGGACACTTATACGAGGTCTGAGCCGAATCATTTTTCCATACCAAGGGCTAAGAAGACTGTACACCCCGGACTTGGTTTCCAAGAACCCAACCAAAACCTAGTTTCAAGAAACTCAGTTTCTAGGAAGTTATTCCTAGAAACTTAATTCCAAGAAACTCACTTTCTAGCAAGGTTTCACACACACACACACACCCATTCCTTCTAGCATGCATACAAATAGCATTCATTATTTCAGAATGAAGAGAAAGGGAGACAAGGTTGCTGCACCTAAGTTTAAGGTCAAGCAAGTATGGATTCCAAAGGGATAGATCCATAAGACTAACCCTGCAGGACCCGAAGAAGCTCAGGTACCTTTAGTCTAACCTTCTTTGTTTTGTATTTACAAGGTCACCAAAGTCAGCTTAAGAGGAAGAAGTGAGCTTGGATTTTCGACAGTAGGTGTTCTGCCCACATGACTGGAGAAAGAGAACTTCTCTCAAACTTGAAGATGGCGAGAGTAGTGATTTTTGGAGAGGACCCCTAGAGTATAATGGGATCACCATCAACAACTTGTCCTTAGTCACCAACCTCAATTACAACTTGCTGAGTGTTAGTCAGCTTATCCAATCTGGATATGAGGTTACATTTGCCGAAGATGATTGCTTAATCAACGATAAAGATTCCAAGGAGACTGTGATGAAAGGAATGAAGAAAGAGAGTCTGTATATTGTGGATTGGGAGAGCGGACGGCCTGACACGTGCCTTATCGATACAAGCTCATCCAAAGATGGAGTCAACTGGCTATGGCATAACAGGTTTAGCCACCTGAATTTCCAATGCATCAGACTCTTAGCCAAGCACAAGCTTGTGGAAGGCCTACCGCAAGCTATGTTCAAAAAGGAAGAAGGTGTCTACAAAGCATGCAAGATGGGGAAGCAAACCAAAGCTTCATTCGAGAATCGTACCATCACAGCAAGCACAGATAGGATCTTTGAACTACTTCATATGGATCTATTTGGACCAGTCAAGCCACCCACCGTTGGAGGAAAGAGATTCACTCTTTTTGTAGTAGATGACTACTCGAGATATACATGGGTGAGGCTGTTGAAGACCATGGATGAAGTTCACATCTACACGACTTCTCAATCTGAGAACTTCTGGAAAACGAAAATCCAAGGGCGGTGAAAAGCTAGTCAGCTTATCTAGCTGCCTTCCCTGGATGATGAGTTCAGATCTAGCAGCAGCCAACTTGAAGAACATGAAGATCGAAAGCAGCCTAGTATAGAATCGCAATAGTTCTGTATAGGTTTCTGTTAGTTAGTTTATCCCTGCACTTGTAATAAAAATAATTAAAGGATAAAATGACTAGTAGATGACAATATTTTTTTGTCCAACAAAGGTCTTTGTTCTTCACATGCTGAACTAACACATGCCAGTGTAATCACCAAACTTCTGACTCTCTTGTACTTAAGTTTAAATTGCTCTAAACTGACTTGAAAAATCAATCGAGCAATATCTCTCCAAAATTATTATGAGAAGATCTTAAGTAGAAAGCTGAACTTGAGGGGGAACATTCCTGAGTTTATAAGACTGAATGTCATACTTGTAAAAACTCTAAAGTTCTTCAATCCTCATCAGCTTAGATTAGAGATGGCTTTGACCACACCAAAAAGGGGGGAAATGTTATGGTTTTTATTAGAAAAACCCTACATTTATTTTATGTTTTGGTCGGTCAAAGTTTATGTAAGCCATCGTAGTCAGTTTTTTAGTCTATAGAGTTCTAAAATGTAATCTTCATATAGAATCAATCGAGTTGTAATATAACTTAGTAGCTGAAGACTGAGCATATGAAATGCTCGAGAATTGAAGCAGTGTACATGCGTGAAACTTAGTTTCACCAAGTATGGCCAAGGCCTATACTGAGTTTGGGTACTCAGTATAGTGATTACCATACTGACTTATGAGAAGTCAGTATGAGGGTTTGCCATATTGACTTATGAGAAGTCAGTATGAGGCTTTACCTCTCGTTCATCTTTGTTTTAGCAAAATGCTGCGGGAACGACATGGGGGGCTTCTTCACAAGTGGCCTGGAATCCTGCATCGATCAATGTGCATTTGCATCAATTGATGCTGGTCGATCTACTGCAATCTCTCCGCTGCCTCTGCGTCGATCGACGTAGTCTGCGTCGATCGACATGGGGGTATCTTCTGCAGCCTCCTCGACATGCTCCACATTTTGGTCCTACTGAGAGTCCCTTCCTGCATGTTCTGGCACTTCGTACATTTTTCCCCCTTTGAGAGTTATGGCGTTGACCTCGTTCCTTTGATTCTTGGAGTTGACATGAGTATTGCTAGGCATTTCCCGGGTTTGTGCTAGGCTCCGACGGCGTTGGCGATCTGACTGACCTAAGTCTTTATAATCTGCATATGTTTCTCGACTCGGTCCGCCTTGGTATTTACTCTAGATATCTCTTACACTAATTTCCTAACTTTATCAGTCGATCCTTGCATGAACTTGGCCAAAATCTCCTCGATATTTGGCTACTTCTTCTCCACCACAGCTCCATCTTGTACAACAAATTCGGGCGATGGCTGCTCCGCCGCCTGAGGGTTCTCATACGAGAACCCAGTGTGGTTCCTTGCATGAACTAAAGACCACTGGTGGTTGTTGTTAGCCATGTTTTGGAAGAACTCCATGGCTTCTAGCCACTTTTTGACATAATTGTGTCTCCCAGTGTACAATCCACCAATTCAATGGTCCTATCATTCAACCCCTCGTAGAAAGTCTCGGCCTGCTCTCCTAATGATAGTCCATGTACAGGACAAGATCTCAGCAACTCCTTATAGTGCTCTCATGTCTCGTAGAAGCTCCCATCTGGCCGTTAGCGAACCGTGTGATCTTCTTACACCTTTATCTGATGACGCTAGCGGGAAAGAAGTTCTCCAGGAACTCGTTCCTCGGTTCTGCCCATGTGCTGATACTGCTCTTGTCTAGTGTAGAAAACCATGATTGCGCTTTGTCAAGCAGAGATAATGCGAACAGACGCATTCGGATCGCGCTCTGGCTGACCCTGCTGATCTTGATAGTGTTGTAGAGTAGTATGAACTTGTCGAGGTTAGCATATGGGTCCTAAGTAGCTCTTCCACCGAATTGATTTTGTTGTACCATCTGCACCAATGCGGACATTAGCTCAAAGTTATTGGCATTGATGCCAATCCTGAAGTCTGTCTCTTAAAATCGAAGCCTTTTTCTGAATGGCATCCTCATCCTCATCTGCATCATCAGCAGGTTTCTCTAGCGGTTCCTCGTCGTCTTCAGGATCATCCTCAAACAGTAGGTTGCGGCAAAGATTTCGGTTGTTCTAGTTGTTTCTTTCAAGGTTCAGCTGCTGCAGTTGCACCCTCATAGTTTGAACCTCTCGAGCAAGTTCTGCTTGTTCCTCCGGAGTTAGTTGCGGTGGTTCTGCTAGTGGTGGCACGTTTTTAGTCATTGGTTGATTACTTGAGCTTCCTGGTTCTTGATACATTCTTCGGTTGTTCCTTCGGCAAGTGGCTTTGATTTCTGGGCCGTATTCCACTAGCTTCTTCCCACTGGCTTGTATAATCATATATTACCTGTACAGCAAAAGAGGCAGTGAATTAAAACTAAAAAGAAAATAAACAAAACAGAAAACTCAAAAAGCTGGAAAACAAATTTGCATCGATCGACGCAGAAGTTGTGTCTATTGACGCAATTGGATAACTTGCATCGATTGATGCGACTATAGGTCGATCGAGGTGTAATAAAACTATACAAAAATTTATTGAAAAATGCAAAAATTACAACCTAATTCAGTATCTCAATCACAAAATTAATAGTAAGATAAATTCTATTCACTCCCCGACAATAGCGCCAAAATTTGATCGGGAATTATTTTATTAGCAATTTAGGTAAGCTAATAATATAGAGGTGAAATAAAATAATCGAATCCCAGAGGAGTGAAGTAATGAAAACCTTATGTATTAAAACGCAGTTTCATGAAATACTGGTTAGGGATAATCAAATTGTGGTTTTCGTAAATTTTGAGAATTAAAATAACGTCCAATTAAAATTTAAACGAAAAATAAGAAAAACTTTGTGAATTCAGATATGAGAAACACAAATTCCAGGGAAGTTTATCAATCAAGTATTACATGTACTGAAAAGCCGATCAATTCCAATTTAATTCATAATCGTAGTGAGATATCAGAAAATTATTATGAATCTCTTGGTTAGACGATTCACAAAGTAGATTAACCAAATATCTCTTATCTTTTCAGTCTTGAGAATAATTTAGTCAACTCCAAAGCCCTACAGATTTATTCCTATAATCTATCTCCCACTTTTCAGACAAGAAATTAGTTTATATTATGAAAACTCTTTCCATTGAAAATTATTACTGTTTAGTCTTTAATTCTCAACTACTAAGATGTTGCCAGCAACTCAAGATTACAAATAAGCACAATTCATAAACTACGATGGGAAAGGGAAATTGATTTAATTAATCAAACATGCATGCTATATAGTTCGAAACCCTAGAATCTGAAAACAATTTAGTTACACACATTCATAGTAAAAATCATCAAGAATAGATAAAACCTGAATTGCATAATCATAATATTGATGTAGAAATCGAAGCGTGATTTCTACAGTAGTCCCACAAATATCTGTCTTCCAAAAATAAAACACAATTGCTGTTGTTGAGTCTCTAAAACTGAACTCTAAAACATGGCATCCCCATAAAACTCGAATTTACAAGCTTTTTATAGTGGTGGTTGATGTATCATATAGTATCTTGGACTAAATATATCCAAATCTTCAAACAAGATTAGATCTTGGACTTTACAGATTCGCGTTGATTGACGCAGAACTTGCTTTGATCGACGTACTTGAGGGAGCCACATCGATCAATGTGGAGTGTACATCGATCGACGTGGAGTGGCTGTCTGCAGGTCTGCATTGAGCTTGTGTCGATTGCTCCTCAAAACGTGCTACGTCGATTGACACATGTCCATATCGATCGACGTAGACCTAGAACCCGAACACCTTTCAAATCTTCACTACTTTCAACCCAAAAACCTGCACAATACATCACCACGAACAATACAAGCACAAAAGTCGTTCCATGCATGCTAATATACGTAAAATGCTCTAAAAACAACCAAAATAATCAAAGAACTCATTGATAAGTTGGTGAAAATACGAAATTATCAGTCACTCAAAATTTGGTACTCAAGATGTGATGAGTTAATTCTCAATGGGTACTCAGACTTCGGAGGATGTTGTCTTAATTGCAAGAGCACGAGTGGAACTTGTCAGTTTCTTAGACACAAGCTGATAAGCTGGTTCGGTAAGAAACAACACTCGGTTGCAACATATACTACCGAAGCAGAATATGTGGCTGCTACTAGCTGCTGTGGTCAAATACTGTGGATAAAACAGCAGTTGCTCGATTACGATGTGGACTCAGGATGTGTTCCTATCTATTGCGACAACAATAGTGCAATGTGCATCACGAAGAATTCGGTTCATCACTCCAGAACCAAGCACATTGACATATGACATCACTTTATTCGTGATCATGTTGGAAAGAAGGATATAAGCGTGGAGTACATTCGTACTAATGATTAACTTGCAGACATCTTCACGAAACCGCTTCCAAAAGATCGATCCAAAGAGCTCTGTATCAAGCTCGGACTAATGAAGTTTGATGAAAAAGACGGTGGAAAAGAATGAGTCCAATCTCTCATTCATTTTAATTAGATTTTTGAAAGATACTGATACCATACTAAGTCCAAGCTCTCTGTACAACATGGTACATTTTTTTAATCATACTAGAATACTATACTAAGTCCAAGCTCTCAGTATACTATGATATATACATCTAGTGGAAGAAGATGGTCTAGTACGACTGATATTGTGTTCAAGCTCTCAATCTTTAAGCTTATCATTGAAGACGGAGAGAGGCCAATTAAAGTTTAGTCCAAGCTCTCATTTTTTTAAGATTGTAAACTAAGCTGATGGAGATCCGCATTGAAATCTCTTTCGTTCAAGCATATTGGGAAAAGATCCTACTGAGCTTACAACATTTCCTGAAGTCTAAAAGGCGAGGCTATTGATCTAGTAGATTGCGTATGCGATACTCCGCATTTAATGCAAATAAATGCCAAGGATTTTCAACAGACATCTGAACCTTCTTTGATGTTTGTGGCCCAACAACCACCATCCATGTCAGTAGGTTCGGGACTCGATGAGAAAAGCCACGTCAAATTCCACGACGCACGTTGCAGGCACAAGGCACCTCAACCGTCGCCGATTTCCAAGATATTGATCGGACTTCATGGTACACGATGTCAATCCTCGAATTATCTATCTTCTTCCATGCTATAAATAGGGTTCTTCTTCGCCTTTCTTGCGAACATCCTTTCGTCAAACCCTTCCTTCCAATAGACTACTTCAAAACATTGTTCTTTGTTTCCCTTAATTTTGGACTCGATGACGAAGGACCCGAAGTCACCTTATATTTCCAAGATCTACCCTTTTGGGTGCAGTCAAAGAGGGGGAAGAAGTATGGAAGGTGTAGAAGACATTAGAAATCAAAGCGTGAGTAGGGCAAAGAGGCTATCGATGGAGCTGAAGAAATAAGAAGATATCTTCTACTGTTGTCGTCTCTTTCCATAGGCCCAATCAGTCACTGCTCAAAGTGACCTACCTGCAATGGGGCATGGCCACTTGGAGAGCTTCTTTGGCTGCCCATGGTCCACGGGTACTATCAACAGCGCAGGCAGACGAATGAAGATAGAAGCCAGGAGACGTTGAAATGAAAAGGGAAGACGTTTCAATTTCTTCCCTCAAGCACAAGTTGCACATCTCCACGGCCTCCCAGAATTAGAACTGCTGGAAGACGAAAGTCCAAGGATGGTGAAAAGCTAGTCAGTTTATCTAGCTGCCTTCCTTGGATGACGAGATAAGATCAGATCCCGCAGCAGTCAATTGGAAGACGATGAAGACAAGAAGCAACCTAGTAGAGACTTGTAATAGTTCTGTATAGATTTCTTTGAGTTAATTTATCCATGTACTTTGAATAAAAAATTAATGGATAAACCGACTTGTTAATGACAATCTTGTTTTGTCCAACAAAGGTCTTCGTTCTTCATATGCTGAAATTACCCACGCTAGTGTAATTAGTAGGCTTCTAGCTCACGTATTTAAGATTTAATTGCTCTAAGCTTATTTGAAATATTAATCGAGTAATATCTCGCCAAATTTATAACGAGAAGATCTTACGTAGAATGCCGAATTTAAGGGGGAATCTTTCAGAGATTATGGACAGAATGCCATACTTGTAAAAACTCTAAAGTTCTTAGCTCCTCATCAGCTTGGGTTAGAGATGGCTTTGACCAAACCAAAAAGGAAGAAATTGTTAGAAATTTCTATAGAAATATCTTTCCTCTTATTTGGTTTTATGGTGGGTCAAAGATTGTAAAAGCCATCTTAGTTAGTTTTCAACTTAGGTGCAAAAATATAAAGTCTTGTATAGGATCTTTATCGAGTTGTAAGCTGATACTGACATTGAAAACTATTCTAAATCAAAGGTCTAGTACGCGGAGAAGACTCAACAAGCCAGAAGAAAGTTGTACGCATGACAAGCCTCGAAGAAAAAATATCTAGCAGAGTATGAATATTGTCTTAGTACGAATCCAATACAGTATGGTGCAATCATCCGAACCGTACTGAGCAACAAAGCGAACAAACATACTAAAGAGATGATGTCACCAGCACGGAATTGCAAGCATGACCACACAAGCTTAGACTGTCCAGTCAAGGTCATCAGCATGGAGCTACAAGCGTGACTACACCAGTATAGACTTTTCAATCTAGGTCCAACATATGAGGAGGAACCAAAAGAATCATAGACATTAAGGATTGGAGAAGCCTTAAAGTCTTTAAAACACGAAACTTCAAGTTTCACTACCTAGGACACTCAGTTTAGGATTCCTCATACTGGCGAAATACTGCCGTTTTGAAAAAAGACGAGTCGTTTCTTTCAAAGTCAGAAAAAAGAGAAAAAGGTGTAGACCCTCTGCCAAAAGTACACTTATCCGCCAAACGCTGCGACCAATAGAGACATCTGATTGGACATTTTCCATTTTGTCTATAACGGGTCTAAAACTCAAACCTTCAACATCTCAGGTATAAATACCAGAGAAATCACTGAAGAAGAAGGTACTCACACTCAAGAATATACATACAAAACCACAAAAGCTCTCAAAAAGCTTTCAATCGTCAAGTTCTGTAACCTCCCACCGGAAGTCTAAGTCTTAGCAGGGTGAGCGAGCTTCCGAGGCTCTTGCAGCTTTCCATGTGTCACTAACTGAGCACGAGACTCATAATCTTCATATTCTTGAGTTACCTTTTGGTAGTTTTTCAAGCCAAAAAAAACTACAACAGTCAAGTACATCTTGTACTTTGACTTTTATGGGCAACCTGTCATAGAAGAGAAAGTACACGGGGGAACTCTAAACACCCCATTCCATTGACAAAGAGGATGAGTGGTGCGTCGACACTCTGAGGAGTTGTGAAGCGAGTAACTGAGCAAGGACCAGGCGAGTGCACTTGTGGATCGGTGGATGGGGCATTCACCGATAAGGATTAGATCGTAGGAGCACCTGTAAACGTTCTGAGCTAAGTGAATTTTTTGACCAAGAGTCTGAAGAGTGGATGTAGGACGATTTAGTCCAAATCACTATAAACCTTTATGTCTTTTATCGCTTTATTTTCTTTATCTCTTTATCAGTCAGTATAGTCTTACACTATTTTGAAACCCAACACTCAAGTGTTGGAGTATACTCTGAATACTGACTGTTAAGCTGAAGTTAACGACACATATTTAAGCACTTTTTGATTTGACCAAGCTGACTTGTCACTCTCAGCTTGGATAAGCACTTATACTGAATTGAACAAACTTATTTTCTGTTGCATATTTACACTATACTCTGATAAACTTGGATCAACAATAGACTTATTTCATGCAAGAATTCACATAGAACCAATGCATGCAAAACAAAAAACTCAACGGATGAGAAGAAACAAATAATGTAAGTCTAAGTAAACGTATGATGCATATTTACATGTGATTTCAATGCAACTTAAGTATGGAAAAAAAAAGGCAATGCAAGTATGAACAGAAAACTCAAGTTCTTCTTCAATTAGAAAATGTGATATACTACTTATGTAATGCATATATACCGAATTATATAATGCAACTTTAATATGAAAATAAAATACTTTGTTATATAAAATATCAATCAAACTCTTGATCAATAATGCAACTCCAACTAAGAAAAAGTAAAACAAAAAAATAAATAAAATTTAGTTATGAATCCACTTGCCATTTATCCAATTAAAAAATCATCTACTCATGAATCTATGAAGAGCCGCACACAGTGGTTGTAAATTCCTAATACAGCCGCACAAAGATGTCGAATGAAAGAAGCAACAAAGAGAGTGAATTACAATTGCAATCTGAACATGGTACAATTGCTCGCCGCCGACACCACTTAAAAAATAAAGATTTAAATTCCTTAGCCAACGCTAATAGATATTCCTTTACCCACGCAAAATTCTGCGGAAGTAAGCAAGGAGATAATTGCCACCACTGAAATTAAATTTTGTGTGAACAGACAGCGAATCGAGATGGCGAATGCGAGTGGAAGGAGTGTGACCCTGTTTCAATCCACCACCACAGACCCTAGATTTCTTCCGGCCTAGGCAGCGCAGCCGTTGGCATTGAGCCACCTCCCGCTGCCCTTCTTAGTTTTTCCAAAGAGAGCAGGATGTAGCCGTGAGGAAGGGATGTAGCCGCGACGAAGGGATATACCCGAACTGGACGGTTTTAGGTTACAGAAATCGTCGATCCTCCACCTTGTAAAATCTTAATGAAGTTCATAGCTGAATCTAAAAGAAAAAACCGATTGATATAAATCGAGGATGAAAGTTGCGCAATCCTATCCAGTCGTTTGCAATCCCAAGAATTCATAGAAAAAATATATATTTTAGGACATAATATATCAAGGAAGAGATATATTAGGAGGTAGTTATAGAAACAATATATTTTGAATATGTTAATTATCATTAAACCTTTAAGATAATTAAAAAATAATTAAATCAAGTAATAAAATAAAGTCAAATATAAAATCTGGATTATTCAAAATCCAAATAAAAATCATAATCAATGCACATGATCAATTTATATCCGTCCCAGTTTTGGTGCATTATTTGTGTTACCATCTAGCATTCAAGGGAAAAAATGAGAAAAATATATATTCTGGAATTTTATGTGCGTACGTTCGATGTAAAAAATGCAATATTTTGAGCATAAAAATGTAGCATGTAATCAGTGCAAAAAATTCACTCAGTATGAATACAAAATGTATATACTTTAGAACAAAAATGCAACTTATTCAAGTTAAGAATGCATCATTTGATGCAAAATAATGTAACTATTTACGAACATTTTTATGCATAATTGATGCATTTTTTATCTTGAACGTAAATATGATGAAGAACATATACCAGCTGAATTTAAAATCAAGATTTTCGTGCAAATCTTCTAAAGAATATCATATGAATCATCATAAAAATATGTTTAATTTGATATATGATTCGTAAAAAATAGATTTGAATCGAAAAAGTTATAATCGTTTTATTATATTATATGTAGAGGA